>JACEEZ010017813.1:632500-635000 GCA_016584305.1 Chionoecetes opilio
ATCCTACAGTACTCCTATTGCAATCACAACAGAGATCTTGTAGCTGCCAGGAAAGTACTAGAGCAATCATACAGTACTCCTATTGCAATCACAACAGAGATCTTGTAGCTGCCATGGAAAGTACTAGAGCAATCATACAGTACTCCTATTGCAATCACAACAGAGATCTTGTAGCTGCCATGGAAAGTACTAGAGCAATCATACAGTACTCCTATTGCAATCACAACAGAGATCTTGTAGCTGCCATGGAAAGTACTAGAGCAATCATACAGTACTCCTATTGCAATCACAACAGAGATCTTGTAGCTGCCATGGAAAGTACTAGAGCAATCTACAGTACTCCTATTGCAATCACAACAGAGATCTTGTAGCTGCCATCGGAAAGTACTAGAGCAATCATACAGTACTCCTATTGCAATCACAACAGAGATCTTGTAGCTGCCATGGAAAGTACTAGAGCAATCATACAGTACTCCTATTGCAATCACAACAGAGATCTTGTAGCTGCCATGGAAAGTACTAGAGCAATCCTACAGTACTCCTATTGCAATCACAACAGAGATCTTGTAGCTGCCACGGAAAGTACTAGAGCAATTCTACAGTACTCCTATTGCAATCACAACAGAGATCTTGTAGCTGCCATGGAAGTACTAGAGCAACCCTACAGTACTCCTATTGCAATCACAACAGAGATCTTGTAGCTGCCATGGAAAGTACTAGAGCAATCTACAGTACTCCTATTGCAATCACAACAGAGATCTTGTAGCTGCCATGGAAAGTACTAGAGCAATCATACAGTACTCCTATTGCAATCACAACAGAGATCTTGTAGCTGCCATGGAAAGTACTAGAGCAATCTACAGTACTCCTATTGCAATCACAACAGAGATCTTGTAGCTGCCATGGAAAGTACTAGAGCAATCATACAGTACTCCTATTGCAATCACAACAGAGATCTTGTAGCTGCCATGGAAAGTACTAGAGCAACCCTACAGTACTCCTATTGCAATCACAACAGAGATCTTGTAGCTGCCATGGAAAGTACTAGAGCAATCATACAGTACTCCTATTGCAATCACAACAGAGATCTTGTAGCTGCCATGGAAAGTACTAGAGCAATCCTACAGTACTCCTATTGCAATCACAACAGAGATCTTGTAGCTGCCATGGAAAGTACTAGAGCAATCCTACAGTACCCCTATTGCAATCACAACAGAGATCTTGTAGCTGCCATGGAAAGTACTAGAGCAATCCTACAGTACTCCTATTGCAATCACAACAGAGATCTTGTAGCTGCCATGGAAAGTACTAGAGCAATCCCTACAGTACTCCCTATTGCAATCACAACAGAGTCTTGTAGCTGCCATGGAAAGTACTAGAGCAATCCATACAGTACTCCTATTGCAATCACAACAGAGCTGGCATGACAATTGATTTAATTAGGACAAGACAAAAAGTGAACAATGACCACGTACAATGATGGTATGTGACTACGAATACGGGCATAAGTACTTTACAGGTAGATTATAGGTGTGTCGCTGTAATCCATCACCTGACTGTAATCACTGTAATCCTCTCGAGTCGCTGTAAGTCACGCTAAGTCACTGGTGGTATTGTTAAGTCAAGATCAACTGACTCATCACTCTATTATAAGTCAATGATCTTAGGTTAAGTCACTCTGCTGATATCTTGGTCTTTGTGGGTTAATGTCTCTCTCTCTCTCTCTCTCTCTCTCTCTCTCTCTCTCTCTCTCTCTCTCTCTCTCTCTCTCTCTCTCTCTCTCTCTCTCTCTCTCTCTCTCTCTCTCTCTCTCTCTCTCTCTCTGTTTTTTGTTGTGATGGATTTAGTTGTGTCATCTATTGTCATTGTTCTGTTATCTATTGTGTCTTTTTTTATGTATTTTGATGTATTCTTTTATGTTTATGGTTTTTTATATCCATCTTCTTTCAGATGTATTTTTGTATATCCATTTTTTACTCTTTCAGTCAAATTTCAGTCAGATTTCAGTCAGATTTCAGTCAGATTTCAGTCAGATTTCAGTCAAATTTCAGTCAGATTTCAGTCAGATTTCAGTCAGATTTCAGTCAGATTTCAGTCAGATTTCAGTTAGATTTCAGTCAAATTTCAGTTAGATTTCAGTCAAATTTCAGTCAGATTTCAGTCAGATTTCAGTCAGATTTCAGTCAGATTTCAGTCAGATTTCAGTCAGATTTCAGTCAGATTTCAGTTAGATTTCAGTCAGATTTCAGTCAGATTTCAGTCAGATTTCAGTCAGATTTCAGTCAAATTTCAGTTAGATTTCAGTCAGATTTCAGTCAGATTTCAGTCAGATTTCAGTCAAATTTCAGTTAGATTTCAGTCAGATTTCAGTCAGATTTCAGTCAGATTTCAGTCAGATTTCAGTCGGATTTCAGTCAGATTTCAGTCGGATTTCAGTCGGATTTCAGTTTATATAATTATCTTTCTTTTAGTTAGATTTCTTTCTCCCTATCTGTTTTTT
>JACEEZ010017813.1:645000-652500 GCA_016584305.1 Chionoecetes opilio
CCTTCCTTCCTCAACACCTTTCTTCTCTCTTCCCTTCCTTCTTTCCTTCCTTCCTTCCTTCCTTCCTTCCTTCCTTCCTTCCTTCCTTCCTTCCTTTCCTTCCACAACACCTTTCTCTTCCTTCCATTCTCCCTCCCAGCCTTCTCTTCTCTCTTTCCTCTCCCTCCTTCTCCTTCCTTCCTTCCTTCCTTTCTTCCTTCCTTCCTTCATTCTTCAACACCTTTCTTCTCTCTTCCCTTCCTTCCTTCCTCAACACCTGCCTCCTTCCCTCCCTTTATCCCTTCTCCCTCTCTCTCTCCCAGCCCGCCAAGGATAATAATTCAAGGATAATAATTCAAGGATAATAATTCAGGAGTCTCTCGGTCTGGTTTAGTTCGCCCCGGGTCGTGCAAACACGTGTTCAATGCGTGTCTTTGTGGGTATTTATAGAGGGGGAGGGGAGCCAGAGAGAGAGAGAGAGAGAGAGAGAGAGAGAGAGAGAGAGAGAGAGCGAGAGAGAGAATGTTAATCCGCAAAATATTCGGTTTTTCGCCTTTGTTTATTATTTGTGCGTTTATTTATTTATTTAACTATCTTACATATCTGTTTATCTATCTATTTATCTATCTATCTATCTATCTATCTATCTATTTATCTATCTATCTATCTCTATTTATCTATCTATCTATCTCTATCTATCTATCTATCTATCTATCTATCTATCTATCTATCTATATCTATCTATCTATCTATCTATCTATCTATCTATCTATCTATCTATCTATCTATCTATCTATCTATCTATCTATCTATCTAGAGAGATAAGTATTGCCTCAACATATTCGGGGTTTTCCCCTCTATGAATATATTTGTGTAGATGTCAATTGAATTATCTGTTTTACATATCTATTTATCAGTCTATCTATCCATCCATATATTCCTATCTATCTATATTTTTGTATCTTACTGTTTTTTTTTCTCTACGAAACATAATTTTTGTATTATTATATATTTGAAGATGCATTCCTTCCTTCCTTCCTTCCTTCCTTCCTTCCTTCCTTCCTTCCTTCCTTCCTTCCTTCCTTCCTTCCTTCCTCCATCCATCCATCAATCCATCAATCCAACTGTACCTAAATATGTCAATCTATCAGTTTATCTATTCAATTTCTCACCAACATTTTTTCACATCTATCTAAATTACCCTAATCCCCCCCCCCCCCCCCCACACATTTTTATATATAATTAAAGTGCCATTTAAGGCCAATTATCCTTCAGGTGTGAATTCAGGTGTCGTGGTGGTGGTGGTGGTGGTGGTGGTGGTGGTGGTGGTGGTGGTGGTGGTGGTGGTAGTGATAGTGGTGGTGGTGGTGGTGGGGGTGGTGGGGGTGGTGGTGGTGATGGTGGTGGTGGTGGTGGTGGTGATGGTGGTAGTGATAGTGGTGGTGGTAGTGATAGTGGTGGTGGTAGTGGTGGTAGTGATAGTGGTGGTGGTGGTGGTGGTGGTGGTGGTGGTGGGGGTGGTAGAAGTATAAATCATTTCATTCAGTTCTATATTTTAATCTCTTCCTTCTCTTTCTCTTTCTCTATTTTATCCTCCCTGGGTAGAAACAGTTTAGATGTCCTCATTTTTCTCTCTCTCTCTCTCTCTCTCTCTCTCTCTCTCTCTCTCTCTCTCTCTCTCTCTCTCTCTCTCTCTCTCTCTCTCTCTCTCTCTCCTACCTAAGTGATAACCTGGTTTTAATGGTCTATATCTCCTATCCTGACCTCATTTTTTTCATGCTTGGTTCATTCATTATCACCTGTCTGACCTATTTTTTTTTCTTTCTTATTGTTCTTATTGTCGGTGCGTTATCTTTGTTTGCTTTATCTCTCACTTCAAATGCAATCTAATTCTAGTTATCCTTATAGGGACTGGTTACCTATTATTACCTCTTATTTTTACCCTTTTTTTTGCCCTTGGCCAGTCCTTTGTGATGTAATAAATAAAATAATAACCTCTTCTCAAATTCGGACAAAGCCAAATTCTTCTCAAAAGCTCAAATTCGGACTGTTTTTAAGCCATTGGGGAAATGTACTTATGAATACACATGCAAAGTTATACATGCAAGGAAACATACAGTAAAATATACATACAAAAGAAACATTTAAAATACACATATATACATAATACACACAAAACAGTACAGTATAAATAAGAATTACAAAAACGGGAGATGTTTTTACTACATATATAAAAATGCTAAAGTAACGAATAATAAAGTAAATTGTAAAGTAAATAAAGTAAATAATAAGTAAATAAAGTAAATAGTAAAGTAAATAATAAGTCAATAAAGTAAATAATAAGTCAATAAAGTAAATGATAAGTAAATAAAGTAAATAATAAGTAAATAGTAAAGTAAATAAAGTAAATAATAAGTCAATAAAGTAAATAATAAGTAAATAAAGTAAATAATAAGTAAATAAAGTAAATAGTAAAGTAAATAAAGTAAATAATAAGTAAATCAAGTAAATAATAAGTAAATCAAGTAAATAATAAGTAAATAAAGTAAATAATAAGCAAATAGTAAAGTAAATAGTAAAGTAAATAAAGTAAAAGTAAATAAAGTAAGTAAATAAAGTAAATAATAAGTAAATAAAGTAAATAATAAGTAAATAATAAATTAATAAAGTAAATAATAAGTAAATAAAGTAAATAAAGTAAATAATAAGTAAATAAAGTAAATAATAAGTAAATAATAAGTAAATAAAGTAAATAATAAGTAAATAGTAAAGTAAAATAGAAAATAAATAATAAATAAATAAGTAAATAAAGTAATAATAATAAAAGTAAATAATAAATAATAAATAAAGTAAATAATAAGTAAATAAAGTAAATAATAAGTAAATAAAGTAAAATAATAAGTAAATAAAGTAAATAATAAGTAAAAAGTAAAAATAAAGTAAATAATAAGTAAATAAAGTAATTAATAAGTAAATAAAGTAAATATAAGTAATAAAGTAATAATAAGTAATAAAGTAATAATAAGTAAATAAGTAAATAATAAGTAAATATAAGTAAATAATAAAGTAAATAAAGTAATAATAAGTAAATAAAGTAAATAATAAGTAAATAAGTAAATAAAAAGTAATAATAAGTAAATAAAGAAAATAATAAGTAAATAAAGTAAATAATAAGTCAAAAAAGTAAATAATAGTCAATAAAGTAAAATAAGTCAATAAAGTAAATAATAAGTCAATAAAGTAAATAATAAGTCAATAAAGTAAATAATAAGTCAATAAAGTCAATAATAAGTCAATAAAGTAAATAATAAATAAATAAAGTAAATAATAAGTAAATAAAGTAAATAATAAGTCAATAAAGTAAATAATAAGAAAATAAAGTAAATAATAAGTAAATAAAGTAAATAATAAGTAAATAGTAAAGTAAATAAAGTAAATAATAAGTCAATAAAGTAATAATAAGTAAATAAAGTAAATAATAAGTAAATAATAAGTAAATAAAGTAAATAGTAAAGTAAATAAAGTAAATAATAAGTAAATCAAGTAAATAATAAGTAAATCAAGTAAATAATAAGTAAATAAAGTAAATAATAAGTAAATAAAGTAAATAATAAGCAAATAGTAAAGTAAATAGTAAAGTAAATAATAAGTAAATAAAGTAAATAATAAGTAAATAAAGTAAATAATAAGTAAATAATAAGTATAAAGTAAAAATAAGTAATAATAATTAATAAAGTAAATAATAAGTAAATAAAGTAAATAATAAGTAAATAAAGTAAAAATAAAAAATAAGTAAACGATAAGTAAATAAAGTAATTATAGTAATAAGTAAATAATAAGAAAATAATATATATAATTAAATAAGTAAATAAAGTATAAAGTAAATATAAAGTAAATAATAAGTAAATAAAGTAAATAATAAGTAAATAAAGTAAATAATAAGTAAATAATAAGTAAATAAAGTAAATAATAAGTAAATAGTAAAGTAAATAGTAAAGTAAATAATAAGTAAATAAAGTAAATAATAAGTAAATAAAGTAAATAATAAGTAAATAATAAGTAAATAAAGTAAATAATAAGTAAATAATAAATTAATAAAGTAAATAATAAGTAAATAAAGTAAATAATAAGTAAATAATAAGTAAATACTAAGTAAACGATAAGTAAATAAAGTAATTAATAAGTAAATAAAGTAAATAATAAGTAAATAAAGTATATAATAAGTAAATAAAGTAAATAATAAGTAAATAAAGTAAATAATAAAGTAAATAATAAGTAAATAAAGTAAATAATAAGTAAATAAAGTATATAATAAGTAAATAAAGTAAATAATAAGTAAATAAAGTAAATAATAAGTAAATAAAGTAAATAATAAAGTAAATAATAAGTAAATAAAGTAAATAATAAGTAAATAAAGTAAATAATAAGTAAATAAAGTCAATAATAAGTCAATAAAGTAAATAATAAATAAATAAAGTAAATAATAAATAAATAAAGTAAATAATAAGTCAATAAAGTCAATAATAAGTCAATAAAGTAAATAAGAAGTCAATAAAGTAAATAATAAGTCAATAAAGTAAATAATAAGTCAATAAAGTAAATAATAAGTCAATAAAGTCAATAATAAGCCAATAAAGTAAATAATAAATAAATAAAATAAATAATAAGTCAATAAAGTAAATAATAAGTCAATAAAGTAAATAATAAGTCAATAAAGTAAATAATAAGTCAATAAAGTAACATAGGAAAGTAATAAATAGGATTAGAAAAACCCCCGAAAAGTATTAAAAAAACATATTATACTAGAAAAAAATATAGTAGTCTTAATAGATTGCCTTGGCTGAGCTTGTTACGTTGAAGGTATTTATAAAAGGCCTTGATATAGTTAAATACATATAATTGTCCATATTATTGCCTGGCAGGAATGAAGTATTTATAGCGTGTTGATGTTCACTGCTGACGCATTACTACAGGTGTACTTGCATCTGTACTCATTAAACATCTTAAACATCTGTACTCATTAGCTCACCCACATGCAAGTAATATGTGAACATGTGAATGTTTACTACCTTATATTAAATCTATCTTTTGAACCATGTTTTTTTATTTATTTTTTTATTTTTATTTTTTATATTTTTTATTACGATGAAGCCTATAGCGCCTGTAGGCTATTGTGTTTGTCTTAGAGGGCTCAGGTGGTTGTCCTGCACATTCTGGAGGGTCGTGAGGGTGGGCCCTGCACATTCTGGAGGGTCGTGAGGGTTGGCCCTGCACATTCTGGAGGGTCGTGAGGGTTGGCCCTGCACATTCTGGAGGGTCGTGAGGGTGGGCCCTCGCCCGTTGGTGGCGCAGGCTGGACTTTTATATATATAATAACACCTGTGATCTATAGGTGAAAGTCCGTTTTCTGTGATGGTCTGCCCTCAGTTTAGGCTCTAGGGGAATTAATAACTTTAACCCCTTGAGGCCCAGAACGTAATTTCCATTGTAATTTGGGTACCATTAGACGATTTTTTGTGTGAATATAAGCATTATTAATAGATATGACCTGTTTAGTATCCTTGTCCACTATCTAATTTGGTTTATTTAGTCACTTTTCGTAATTTTATGGCTAAGAACAGACGATTTTATATAGCAAAGGAAAGATCTGGGCGTGAAGGGGTTAATGGCTCAGGTGGTGGGCCCTGCACATTCTGGAGGGTCGTGAGGTGGCCCTCCCACATTCTGGAGGGTTTCGTGAGGGGGGGGCCCCGCACATTCTGGAGGGTCGTGAGGGTGGGCCCTGCACATTCTGGAGGGTCGTGAGGGTGGGCCCTGCACATTCTGGAGGGTCGTGAGGGTGGGCCCTGCACATTCTGGAGGGTCGTGAGGGTGGGCCCTGCACATTCTGGAGGGTCGTGAGGGTGGGCCCTGCACATTCTGGAGGGTCGTGAGGGTTGGCCCGCGCCCGTTGGTGGTGCAGGCTGGACTTTTATAGTAACACCTGTGATCTATAGGTGAAGGTCCGTTTTCTGTGATGGTCTGCCCTCAGTTTAGGCTCTAGGGGAATTAATAACTTTAACCCCTTGAGGCCCAGGACGTAATTTCCATTGTAATTTGGGTACCATTAGACGATCTTTAGTGAATATAAGCAATGTTTTATAGATATGACCTGTTTAGTATCCTTGTCCACTAGCTAATTTGGTTTATTTAGTTACATTTGGTAATTTTATGGTTAACAACAGACGATTTTTTATAGCAAAGGAAAGATCTGGGCGTGAAGGGGTTAAAGAGACATATCTAGACAAGCATTTTTATAACTCTATAATTGCTACTCCTACACTACACAAATACATACATACGTACAGTACATACGAGCATAGGAGTACCCATAATATCTGTATACAATATAGCCATTGCAAAATATACATGTTACAAAAAAAAAAACTTTAATATTCATTTAACAAAATTATGCAAGATCGGTTGCTGTTTGTACATTTTTTGGGATCCTTTGAAATCCTTTGTAATAATCTTTCTCTACTTTTCTAGAAGAAGAGAAGGAAGAAGGATAGCAATATCCTTCTTCCTTCTCTTCTTCTTTGTGTGCTTCCTCTTGCCTACAGCCTTCGTACTCTCATGGGAACAGTCTCCTTGGATTAGAGCAGTGATGTACCCAGAGATAGTAGTAGTAGTAGTAGCAGTAGTAGTAGTAGTAGTAGTAGTAGTAGTAGTAGTAGTAGTAGTAGTAGTAGTAGTAGTAGCAGTACATATTATTAGGAGTAGTGATTGTGGTGGTAGTTAGTAGTAGTAGTAGTAGTAGTAGTAGTAATAGTAGTAGTAGTAGTAGTAGTAGTAGTAGTAGTAGTAGTAGTAGTAGTAGTAGTAGTACTAGTACATATTATTGGGAGTATTAATTGTGGTGGTAGTAGTAGTAGTAATAGTAGTAGTAGTAGTAGTAGTAGTAGTAGTAGTAGTAGTAGTAGCAGTACATATTATTAGGAGTAGTGATTGTGGTGGTAGTAGTAGTAATAATAGTAGTAGTAGTAGCAGTACATATTATTAGGAGTAGTGATTGTGGTGGTAGTAGTAGTAATAATAGTAGTAGTAGTAACAGTGTAGGTGATAATTCCAATGATCTGAAACTGGAGAAATGCCAGTGGTCGCTGGCAGTTTCAACTCAAAGGTTGGTCTACTGTGTTTTGGCTCCGCGACTAATATTTTTCATAAATTAATTTCGCGATAAACATTGATGCACCGCATCTGAATACCAAAAAATATAGTTCTTCTGTTGTTCTACTAATTATATGGATGACATGCATTACGATGGAACGTTCTATAATAGCAATTTAATGCAAATTACTCGCCTCGAGTAGCAAAGCTTAATATATTTTTTACATGTATATTGTGGCTGTAAATTTGGGTGATGTTCACACTGTTTTTCTAAGACAGTACTGCTGCGTCTGGCAAACGCTTGTCAAAATCAAAAAGGGAAATGCCTTGGAAAAACAAAGAATAAAGAATGCCGAAATCGGCTTGTTGGCT
>JACEEZ010017813.1:657500-660000 GCA_016584305.1 Chionoecetes opilio
AGAGAGAGAGAGAAGAGAGAGAGAGAGAGAGAGAGAGAGAGAGAGATAGACAAAAGGAATAGGGAATGGGGACGAAATAGAGAAGAAAAAAGAAGAGAAGAGAGTGAGAGAGAGAGAGAGAGAGAGAAGAGGAAGAGAAGAGAGAGAAGAGAGAGAGAGAGAGAGAGACGAAAAGAATTTAGGGAAATTGGGGACGAAATGAGAGAGGGGACGAAAGAGAGAGAGAGAGAAGAGAGAGAGAGAGAGAGAGAGAGAGAGAGAGAGAGAGAAAGAGAGGAAGAAAAAATAAAAGTAAGGTTGGACTGAATGAAGTAGACATTCATTCCTTGGTTTTATATTACTGTTACATTGATTATTTTCCTTTTTATTCCTTATACTTAATCCCCCTTCCTCTATCCTATTATCCTTCTATTTTATACCTTATCTTTCTTATCCTATTCATCTGTTTATCCTTTCTTTATCCATAATTAGTAATCTCATGAGTCTGATTTGTCATGAGTTTTTTTTTACTATTTTTTTGCTTTAATCCTTTTATCAATTTTTATCTTATTATTTTGATCCTTTCTCTCTCTCCCTCTTTTTTTTTTTTCTCTCTCTCTCTCTCTCCTCTCTCCCCTCTCTCTCTCTCTCTCTTCTCTCTCTCTCTCTCTCTCTCTCTCTCTCTCTCTCTCTCTCTCTCTCTCCAGTCTGTTTATTTTCCATTTTTTTTAATTGTATCTCTCTCTCTCCTCCTCTCTCTCTCTCTCTCCCCTCTTCTCTCCCTTTCTCCCCTCTCTCTCTTCTCTCTCTTCTCTCCTCTTTCTCCCCTCTTCTCTCTCTCCCCTCTTTCTCCCCTCTCTCTCTCTCTCCTCTCTCTCTCTCTCTCTCTCTCTCTCTCTCTCTCTCTCTCTCCTCTCCTCTCTCTCTTCTCCAGTCTTTTATTTTTCCCCATCTTTTTTTTGTTCTCTCTCTCTCTCTCTTCTCTTCTCTCTCTCCTCTCTCTCTCTCTCTCTCTTCTCTCTCTCCCCTCTCTCTCCCTTTTCTCTCCCCTCTCTTCTCTCTCTCTCTCCTTTTCTCTCTCTCTCTTCTTTTCTCTTTTATACTTTTATCCGTTTTAAAACCTTCATCAAGTTCGTAAGGGGATTTTTTTTTATGAAAAACAAATTGTCGTATAATTAAAAATGTGACACAATAGAAAACACACACACCCCACACCCCACGCACCACACCACCACACACACACACACCCCACACACACCACACCACACACACCCCAAAACACACACACCCCACCACACACACACACACTCACACACACACACAACCACACACACACACACACACACACACACACACACACGCATCTTCCTGTTCCTCATTACAAGTCTTCTTACATCACATCTTCTACAACTTCCTATAAAAACCATTATGCATTCATACATTCACACCTGCATTGTCTCATCTCACCTTGAATCTCCCCCCTCCCCCTTATTAGTAAGTGTAAAGATGTGTCGCGCCCCTCCTATATCTATGACACATCCCTAATGACGTCTGGCTGGGCACGTAATGGTATTTGCATCATCTCTGCATTGAACACGGGGTTAAGTCAAGGCTGTGAGTTTACCAGACTAACTCATGTATATTAAATAAAGTAATCGTCCACACCATTTCATCATTCCTGATTTAATGCAGTCAAAATATAGCCATGATCGAGTATATCAACAATATGTTGTCACTTTTTGCATCCAGTCACCCGTTTTTAAATGATCCGCATTCAAAATCTGTAAATTCCCCGAGCTCTCAAAAACAACTGACGACCAGCAGACGACGGACCACGGCCACGGCCTTCTATATATAATAGATGTATATAGAAGGCCGTGCCACGGCTCGGTGACGTCACGGCAGGCGGCCTCCCACCCCGGCCCTGACACAAATACACGTAAACTCAGAAAAAAATATATTACTTGAAGAATTTTGGGTGATTCTGATAAAAAAAAATTGCGATATGGCATATACTTGCATCCCTTATGGGTGCAGCAAGAAAGCTGTGCCTTTCCAGAGAGCTTAGCACCCATGTCCGACCTATTCGGCCACGATATATGTGTAGAGCTCCGGGGAGAGGCGGGCGGTGTGAAGCAGATGTCTCGCTGCGTGCCTCTCGCCCGCCTCTCCCCGGCGCTCTACACATATATCGTGACCGAATAGGTCGGACACGGGTGCTAAGCTCTCTGGAAAGGCACAGCTTTCTTGCTGCACCCATACAGGATGCAAGTATATGCCATATCGCAAAAAAAAAAGATCAGAATCACCCAAAATTCTTCAAGTACTATATTTTTTTCTGAGTTTACGTGTATTTGTATCATGGCCGGGCTGGGAGGCCCCTGCCGTGACGTCACCAGCAAGTTTCCCGCCACGGCTGGAATGGGGCTGTTGTTTTTCCCGCGGTTTTTACAAAAGTCATGTTTTTAGGGAAATAAGGCGTGGAAATGAATTATATTTTGTGGATTAGGTATTTTGAATT
>JACEEZ010017813.1:665000-668622 GCA_016584305.1 Chionoecetes opilio
TTAACACATATCATAGTTAGTAGTCATTTAACACATATCATAGTTAGTAGTCATTTAACACATATCATAGGAAGTAGTCATTTAACACATATCATAGGAAGTAGTCATTTAACACATATCATAGTTAGTAGTCATTTAACACATATCATAGTAGTAGTCATTGAACACACATATCATAGTTAGTTAGTCATTTTAACACATATCATAGTTAGTAGTCATTTAACACACATATCATAGTTAGTAGTCATTTAACACATATCATAGGAAGTAGTCATTTAACACATATCATAGGAAGTAGTCATTTAACACATATCATAGGAAGTAGTCATTTAACACATATCATAGGAAGTCATTTAACATATATCATAGGTAGTAGTCATTTAACACATATCATAGGAAGTAGTCATTTAACACATATCATAGGAAGTCATTTAACACATATCATAGGAAGTAGTCATTTAACACATATCATAGGTAGTAGTCATTTAACACATATCATAGGTAGTAGTCATTTAACACATATCATAGGAAGTCATTTAACATATATCATAGGAAGTATTCATTTAACACATATCATAGTTAGTAGTCATTTAACACATATCATAGGTAGTAGTCATTTAACACATATCATAGGAAGTAGTCATTTAACACATATCATAGGAAGTCATTTAACATATATCATAGGTAGTAGTCATTTAACATATATCATAGTTACTAGTCATTTGACATATATCATAGGTAGTAGTCATTTAACATATATCATAGTTACTAGTCATTTGACATATATCATAGGTAGTAGTCATTTAACATATATCATAGGAAGTAGTCATTTAACACATATCATAGTTAGTAGTCATTTAACATATATCATAGGAAGTAGTCATTTAACACATATCATAGTTAGTAGTCATTTAACACATATCATAGGAAGTAGTCATTTAACACATATCATAGGAAGTAGTCATTTAACACATATCATAGGAAGTAGTCATTTAACACATATCATAGGAATAGTCATTAACACATATCATAGGAAGTAGTCATTTAAACACATATCATAGGAAGTAGTCATTTAACACATATCATAGGAAGTAGTCATTTAACACATATCATAGGAAGTAGTCATTTAACACATATCATAGGAAGTAGTCATTTAACACATATCATAGGAAGTAGTCATTTAACACATATCATAGGAAGTAGTCATTTAACACATATCATAGGTAGTAGTCATTTAACATATATCATAGTTAGTAGTCATTTAACACATATCATAGTTAGTAGTCATTTAACACATATCATAGTTAGTAGTCATTTAACACATATCATAGGAAGTAGTCATTTAACACATATCATAGGAAGTAGTCATTTAACACATATCATAGTTACTAGTCATTTAACACATATCATAGGAAGTAGTCATTTAACACATATCATAGGAAGTAGTCATTTAACACATATCATAGGAAGTAGTCATTTAACACATCATAGGAAGTCATTTAACATATATCATAGGAAGTAGTCATTTAACACATATCATAGGAAGTCATTTAACATATATCATAGGTGTATCATTTAACACATATCATAGGAAGTCATTTAACATATATCATAGGTAGTAGTCATTTAACACATATCATAGAAGTAGTCATTTAACACATATCATAGTTAGTAGTCATTTAACACATATCATATTACTAGTCATTTAAACACATACATAGGAAGTAGTCATTAACACATATCATAGGAAGTCATTTCAACATATATCATAGGTAGTAGTCATTTAACACATATCATAGGAAGTCATTTAACATATATCATAGGTAGTAGTCATTTAACACATATCATAGGAAGTAGTCATTTAACACATATCATAGTTAGTAGTCATTTAACACATATCATAGTTACTAGTCATTTAACACATATCATAGGAAGTAGTCATTTAACACATATCATAGGAAGTCATTTAACATATATCATAGGTAGTAGTCATTTAACACATATCATAGGAAGTCATTTAACATATATCATAGGTAGTAGTCATTTAACACATATCATAGGAAGTAGTCATTTAACACATATCATAGTTAGTAGTCATTTAACACATATCATAGTTACTAGTCATTTAACACATATCATAGGAAGTAGTCATTTAACACATATCATAGGTAGTAGTCATTTAACACATATCATAGGAAGTAGTCATTTAACACATATCATAGGAAGTCATTTAACATATATCATAGGTAGTAGTCATTTAACACATATCATAGGTAGTAGTCATTTAACACATATCATAGGAAGTAGTCATTTAACATATATCATAGGTAGTAGTCATTTAACACATATCATAGGTAGTAGTCATTTAACACATATCATAGGTAGTAGTCATTTAACATATATCATAGGTAGTAGTCATTTAACACATATCATAGGTAGTAGTCATTTAACACATATCATAGTTAGTAGTCATTTAACATATATCATAGGAAGTAGTCATTTAACACATATCATAGTTACTAGTCATTTAACACATATCATAGGTAGTAGTCATTTAACATATATCATAGTTAGTAGTCGTTTAACATATATCATAGTTAGTAGTCATTTAACATATATCATAGTTAGTAGTCGTTTATTTAGCCTTGGTGTCTGTCTGGTATCCGCGTTGGTGTTGCTTCGCGGGGGAGGCTGTTGCGGCGGGCTGTGGCGCGTCAAGGTCTTGCTGAATTCTTAGCACTCCTCACACACCCGTGACGCCTACGCAAGGCAAGACTTTACACGTGGCAGAAATGTGACTTTGGCGAAAACCATCCATTTGTTTCATATCATTAAATAAAATAAAATATGTAGCTCAATCTAAACTTATTCGACTATTATCTAAACCTTCAAAATTCGACTTATTAATATATAAAGAATCGTCCTTATCCTTCAACATAATAGATTGTAGTGTTCATGCGTCCTCACTTATATATATATTGTTTTTTTAGACATTATCTGACACACACACACACACACACACACACACCACACACACCACACACCCCACACACACACACCACACACACACACACACACACACACACACAGTCTTACACCCTCCCACACACACACACACACACACTACATCACAAGGGCTAACACAGGACACTAAACTTTAATTAACCCCTAGACAAGAACACAAGTAAAAACCTAACCATTAAGTAACTATTAACTATTAACTAACTATTATCGTAACCAGTAGTAATAATTTTTTTTCACCCGAAGACATACAGGAAAAAACCCCAACCATAATATACATACATGAGGAAATGAACTGAAGTACTACGTAGATAACAGTGAAGTCGCCACCTACAGTGAAGTCGCCAGGCGCCAAATATTACGAATTATAGCATCACTACTGATTTTTATGTGTCACTGAAGATGTTACACAGTAGTTTATATCATGACTGTATAATCTACCCTATTTCAGCGTTGTTTTATGCTTTGTATCTGCAAGTATAACTGTTGCGCATTTTGTTTCTCACGTTTTTCTTCGCGCGATGACACACAGTAACATAGCTTTTCGGCGACAGGAACCAGAACACCAGATCTTTCAACTTATAGAAATTTTCACGTCGGG
>JACEEZ010017814.1:5000-42500 GCA_016584305.1 Chionoecetes opilio
TTGTCCTTTGGCACCGCTTGTCGCCGGCCCTTAACGCGTTTCTTGGCTGGCTTTGGAGGCGCGACGCTCTCCTGCACAGCCTTGGTGCCTTCCTCCTTGTCTGAGTCCTTGTCACGGCATTTCTTCTGCTTTCTACACACAGTGTGCCATTCGCCGGAGTCGTCCTCAGGCTCTTCACTTTAAACAAGAGTTTTCTTCTTCTTCGCTTGGGACGCTTCTTAGAGCCTTTCCCTTCCGCGGGGATTCTTGCTCCTGTGGATCCTCGACAAGGTCCTCGGCGTGGTCGCGCGTCTCCCCGCGCTGCCCCCATGACAGGTGAAGTTGTCACGTCAGTATCTTCTGATGGTTCCTCATCAATCATTTCAGAAGAGTCGGTCTCATTCTGATCAGCCTCTGTGTTATCATGGTCTGGAGCTTCTGCTGCGACTCCTGCACCATCGGCACACCGATCTTGCTTCACTTTCTTGGTTCCGCCCCAAGAAAAGTAAGAAACGAAGCTCCGGACAACCAACAGGGCAACAAATCCGAGGAAAAACAGAGCAAAAACAAAGGAGTTTTGATTCAAACTCCTCGTGCTCGTGTTCGGCCCTCGCCACCTCCACCTCCAGGCAGCCGAGGAACCGCTTAGTCTCCACCAGGCGGTCCCACCACGGCACATCCCCTGGGGCCACGCAGGCCTCCCGGGGGTCTCGAGGTGGGACGGGGCGCAGAGGTCCCAGCCACCCCTGGTGAGCCAGGAGCTCCCGTAGCTGCCACGCCACAGTGGCGTGCAGCGCCTTGTGGTCCCACGCCTGCACCACCTCGGACAGCCGCTCGGCGTCCCTCAGGGCGTCCTGCCAGGCGCTCCAGAGGAGGGCACCGAGGGCCACCCCCACGGCCACCAACACACTGATCACGATGTACTTGCAAAGTTTTATTTTGTCCACAGAAGTGTTAGACATTTTATTTTATAAATCACCAGATTAAGTCGTTGTGTCACCGCGAGTCTTGTGAGTGAAAAAGGGGATGACAAGTTGTCTGTCTGGGAGACGGGCACAAGTTACCCGTAATTAGTATGATGCTCTGAAAGACAACCCGAATGGTTTTGTACACGTCGGCTAATACCGTGTTTATGATAACATAAAACATTAATTATTACCGAAACAAAGGATGAATACATAAGACAAACATAGAGAAATGAGAAACGAGGAAGTAAAGTGAGAGAGAGAGAGAGAGAGAGAGAGAGAGAGAGAGAGAGAGAGAGAGAGGAGAGAGAGAGAGAGAAGAGGAGGAGAGAGAGGAGAGAGAGAGAGAAGAGAGAAGAGAGAGAGAGAGAGAGAGGAGAGAGAGAGAGAGAGAGAGAGAGAGAGAATTTTCAACTTTGTTCTGTATTTCTGTGTTCCTTTATTCTTGTACACCCCCTCCTTCTCTGTAATCTCCCCCCTTTTCTTTAATAAACCTGTAAACTTGAGAGAGAGAGAGAGAGAGAGAGAGAGAGAGAGAGAGAGAGAGAGAGAGAGAGAGAGAGAGAGAGAGAGAGAGAGAGAGAGAGAGAGAGAGAGAGAGAGAGAGATATCACCGACAAAGAGATAAGGGAATGGAGGTAGGAAGGAAGGAGTGAAGGAGGGTTGAAGGTGAAACAAGCGGCGACAGAGCATCACACATTGATCACTGGGAGGACAAGAGAGAGCCTGCCCCCATTTCCATATGAAAAGCCCAATGCCTGAGTTTACCCTTGAATATTCATAGCATGGTCCGTTTTCTATCGCGTCAAATCTAGATTGTTGTCTCTCTCTGTCTGTCAGATTCATATTCGTTTTTCTTATTCTTTATGGGATACAAGTGAGGCCTTTGTTTACATGTAGTACGTATATATAGTTTGCCCGCTTGTTATACTAATAGACAAGGAACGAGGAAAAAGAATAATATAGGCGCTGGTACGAGTAGTAAAAGAGAGGAACATGAGAGGGCAATAGCAAATCAGCTTCCACAGTAGCTTACTCAACGATAGTATTTAACGATAATATTAATTAATAACGATTTAAATTAGTGTGATAAGACATAAGTATGAAACGAAGAGCCAAAATCATACACGAATTTAGCTGAAAGAAGAAAAACAGGTCTTACATACGATAATCTCACTTACTTTTCTCCTATAGCAGTTAGGACTCCGCTATCTTATCTCTGTCGAAGTGGTAGTTAGTGGTGGTAGTTCTTCCACCACTTCAGTCTGCCTTTTGCTGGCTGGCACGTACTGTGGAGGGAAAAGGAATACATTAATAGCATATCCTGTGTGTGTATGTGTGTGTGTGTGTTAGAGAGAGAGAGAGAGAGAGAGAGAGAGAGAGAGAGAGAGAGAGAGAGAGAGAGAGAGAGAGAGAGAGAGAGAGAGAGAGAGAGAGAAGAATCATGAGAAAACACGCTATATTACATCATATTACATTACATTACTATATTACATCATCATTTACATGCAGTACACACATCATAATCACCTTAACACTTGCCTTAATATTGCCTTGCTCCACGCAGCCCTTCATTAAATCACTACCACAAACACAAGACAAGCACTTGTCACCAGCCTCAAACAGCATCCTCCTCCTTTATACGTCTTGCGGTGACTGAGGAAAAACGCTAAAAATGCCTAAAATCATAACTCTCTTCTATCTATTTGCCTCCAGGAATCCTATGGGTCTAAAATATTACGTCATCTTAGATCTACTCACTTTTCCATCCTCTGATTGGTTTAATTGGTGATCGCGCGATACCCATAATTCCTCTTCCTTGCCTCGATTGGCGGGAAAGTGAAGACGGGAAAAGGATGCAAGCAATTACCAATACCCACAATCCCGCCCAATATTAAATAGTAGAGCCGTGTTTTTGTCGTCCAAGCATCGTCTTGGTACGAAGACCGTTTTTTCTCGCAATTGAAAACGGATTGGTTTCTGCGACAAAACCACAAGCTTGGTAGGGGCCGAAATAATAATCAGTCCAAAACTGCAAACAATATCACAAAGCAGTATAACACACATTTCAGCAAGTGTTATTGGAGTGGTCTTCGTAATCCAAGACGGTGCTTGGACGACAAAAACACGGCTCTAAGCCGTGTTTTTGTTATTTACGTTTGGTATGTTTTAGGTTTATTTAGGTTATCTACTACCTAGGGTAGATTAGGTTTATTTATCTAAGCTATTTCAATTTTAGTAGGTTTATGTAGGTTACTTATGCTAGGTTATGTTTGTTTATCTAAGTTATTTAGTTAGGAAGTGCGTAGAGTAAGGAGATGCAAGCAATACTAATAGCCACACAATCCCGCCCAATTTTCCATCCATCCAGCCTTGATAAGAAAGCTATGCGGATCTTTTGTTATGATAAGCGTGTAGTCTATCATAAGTTGCCAAACAGGATTGCATATGAATGTAAACTTTAACCCCAAAACTGAGGTGAAATAATACAAAGCAAAGGGTAATGTTATTTGAACGAGAAATGTAATCTTGCATACAAACATCCTACGTGCTTTCTCAGTGTTGCCAAGCCAGAGAGAGAGAGAGAGAGAGAGAGAGAGAGAGAGAGAGAGAGAGAGAGAGAGAGAGAGAGAGATACTAAATAACCTGCGAGAATAATCCAGATTTTTTTCAACTTGCATGCGAGATTTATACAAATTTACTTTTATCATATGTACGAGCACCACACTATATAGCTATGCATGCAAACATACCAACAATAGCAATGTATTAGTATTTCCATGCCAAAGAGAGAGAGAGAGAGAGAGAGAGAGAGAGAGAGAGAGAGAGAGAGAGAGAGAGAGAGAGAGAATCCCCTTTCATCTAATCCTTCAAGCACCGCACTTCAATCATCGTATTATAATTACATCATTAGTGACATATAATAACGAAGCCACTCACATTAGTTGATTAGAATTTGCTGAAGGTCCATTACTTACAAAAAAACATCATTACACAGTTTAGAAATACATACTTTCCTGATAGATTTGATATAGGAATACATTGAGAGAGAGAGAGAGAGAGAGAGAGAGAGAGAGAGAGAGACGAGAGGAGAGGAGAGAGAGGAAAAGAGGAGAGACGAAGAAAACACGAGAATACGACCTTTTTACTGATGAAAAAAAATAAAAGACAAACAGAGTGAGAGAGAGAGAGAGAGAGAGAGAGAGAGAGAGAGAGAGAGAGAGAGAGAGAGAGACGGGGAAAACACGAGCATACGACCTTTTCACTGATCAAAAAATACATGTTTCCCGCAGAAGTTGGCAGGGAATAGCAGAGAGGAGCGTTCGGTGGCCGCAAATTAAAGAGGAAGGGAAGAATAAACAGTGGTCGGGCCTTCGGGGCGCTTCACCAACGACACCCTTTTGTTTTACTCTTCTCTCTCTCTCCTTCTCTCTCTCTCTCTCTCTCTTCTCTCTCTCTCCTCTCTAAAGTTTCCTTCCCCATCTAGTTTAGTTTCCTGGTTTCTTGTTTTCCCTCATATAAAAGCTACGTTTTGTGGAGATTCTAAATAGTCCCTTTGCCTCCTCTCCCTTTTCTCTCTCTCTCTCGCTCTCTCTCTCTCTCTCTCTCTCTCTCCTCTCTCTCTTCTCTCTCTCCTCTCTCTCTCTCTTCATTTCCTTCACATCTAAAGTCTAGTTTCCTGTTTTCTCTTTATCTTCCTCCTACAGCTAGCGTGATGTGGAAATTCTAAATAGTCCTCTCTCTCTCTCTCTCTCTCTCTCTTCCTTCTCTCTTCTCCCTCTCTCTTCTCTCTCCTTCTCTCCAAAAGTTAGCCATTTCCTTACCACACACTAATGAATATCAGGTTACACGTACGCTCTTCCATTAATTGCTCAATACCTCAAATTACATACTAATGAACCCCAAAATTCCATCAACATCATCATATTCTGAAGAAAAAAATGAGAAAAAAAACAGCTGGGAGAATCTAAAAAAACATAACATAACAAAATAATTACATATACAAATACAGCCCCACAAATAAACACAAGTAAAAGAAAACTAGGAGGGAAATGTCAACTCTGATACGATAAAATAATAATGAAAAATAAGCAAATAAATAAACGCTAGAATTTATAGTCCTATGGAAAGCCCACGTGTTTATTATTGTTTGAGGTTAGGTTAGCAACTTTTAGGGGGTTATAGTGAGGTTAAGTTAGCAACATTTAGGGGGTTATAGTGAGGTTAAGTTAGCAACTTTTAGGGGGTTATAGTGAGGTTAAGTTAGCAACTTTTAGGGGGTTATAGTGAGGTTAAGTTAGCAACATTTAGGGGGTTATAGTGAGGTTAAGTTAGCAACTTTTAGGGGGTTATAGTGAGGTTAAGTTAGCAACTTTTAGGGGGTTATAGTGAGGTTAAGTTAGCAACATTTAGGGGGTTATAGTGAGGTTAGGTTAGCAACTTTTAGGGGTTATAGTGAGGTTAAGTTAGCAACTTTTAGGGGGTTATAGTGAGGTTGAGTTAGCAACTTTCAGGGGGTTATAGTGAGGTTAAGTTAGCAACATTTAGGGGGTTATAGTGAGGTTAAGTTAGCAACATTTAGGGGGTTATAGTGAGGTTAAGTTAGCAACTTTTAGGGGGTTATAGTGAGGTTAAGTTAGCAACTTTTAGGGGGTTATAGTGAGGTTAAGTTAGCAAACATTTAGGGGGTTATAGTGAGGTTAGATTAGCAACATTTAGGGGGTTATAGTGAGGTTAAGTTAGCAACTTTTAGGGGGTTATAGTGAGGTTAAGTTAGCAACTTTTAGGAGGTTATAGTGAGGTTAGGTTAGCAACTTTTAGGGGGTTATAGTGAGGTTAAGTTAGCAACTTTTAGGGGGTTATAGTGAGGTTAGGTTAGCAACTTTTAGGGGGTTATAGTGAGGTTAGGTTAGCAACTTTCAGGGATTATAGTGAGGTTAAGTTAGCAACTTTTAGGGGGTTATAGTGAGGTTAGGTTAGCAACTTTCAGGGGTTATAGTGAGGTTAAGTTAGCAACATTTAGGGGGTTATAGTGAGGTTAAGTTAGCAACTTTTAGGGGGTTATAGTGAGGTTAGGTTAGCAACTTTTAGGGGGTTATAGTGAGGTTAGGTTAGCAACTTTTAGGGGGTTATAGTGAGGTTAAGTTAGCAACTTTTAGGGGGTTATAGTGAGGTTAGGTTAGCAACTTTTAGGGGGTTATAGTGAGGTTAAGTTAGCAACTTTTAGGGGGTTATAGTGAGGTTAGGTTAGCAACTTTTAGGGGGTTATAGTGAGGTTAGGTTAACATCACGTACCCTTTTCATCTCTTGACTTTTCTGACTTGAGATGAAAAGGGTACGTGATGTTAACCTAACCTCACTATAACCCCCTAAATGTTGCTAACTTAACCTCACTATAACCCCTGAAAGTTGCTAACCTAACCTCACTATAACCCCCTAAATGTTGCTAACTTAACCTCACTATAACCCCTGAAAGTTGCTAACCTAACCTCACTATAACCCCCTAAATGTTGCTAACTTAACCTCACTATAACCCCTGAAAGTTGCTAACCTAACCTCACTATAACCCCCTAAATGTTGCTAACTTAACCTCACTATAACCCCTGAAAGTTGCTAACCTAACCTCACTATAACCCCCTAAATCATCCGGTTCTCCATAAACAAGCCAGGAAAAGTAATTACAGGTGCAACAAAAGGCTGATAATTCGACTGTACCAAAGACGTAAGGAGTTATAATTACATCCGACCTTATTCGATAGACGCCCTAGGTCCTCTTTCCCTTCTCCGTGAGGCTGTGACGCCCTCCCTCTATCCCTTTGAGGCAGAGGAGGGATATTACCACCACGACAGACGGCGAGAGTAAATACAGAGCCACAGCGAGAAAAATTGTAAATCTCGTGGAAACCCTCGCTACCTGACCAAGCAAAGATGGCAAGAATAATAATGTGGTATTGGAAAGGTGTAGCCATACCTTTTAGTATTAAGAACATAAGAAAATAAAGAAGCTACAATTGGCCGTGAGACCTAGCCTACATGTGGTAGTTCCTGTTACTGAATAATACATACATCCACCTTTCATCCCCTTCCATGAAATTGTTTGCTTTGGAATTCAGCTTTGATTCTAATCTAGTTTAATTCTAAAGGCTTATAGTAGAGCCTAATTCTAAAGGCTTTGGGTGTAGGAGTAAGCGAGGGTTAGCGCACGAAGCAGTAGTTATTATAGTAGTCGTAGTATATAGTATAGTAGTCATTATAGTAGTAAGCAAGAGATATAATACACGAAGCAGTAGTTGATAAAAGAGGGAGGAAAGAGAAATCAAAATGAGAGCCGGTAAAATGGCGTCATGAGAGGTATACCCAAACATTTTTCGTCCTATTTACTTCCTTCTGAGTGATATCCTTCGACGTCTCCTTCCTCCTCGATGCCCCTCGAGGGTTATGTCCCGTCACTTACACTCCGGCGTCCCTCACCGATCTCCACGCCTCAAGACAAACGCCAAAAATGCCTGGTGAAAAATCTGGTGCCTCTTGAGATCAACGTTGCGGGAGACATGAGATGAAGAGTGAAGGGATATCGAAACGCAGTCAGGTGAAGGTATGGTCTGTCGTAAACTAAAGTGAATCTGCTGGGTAAAAAAAAAATATGAAAAAAAATAGAGATGTATTCCTCCTCTCTGTCCTCTCTCTATCTATCTACCTATATTTTTTTCTATCTGTCTATTTCTGGTAGTGTGTTTGAGTTGTGAGATTTTTAGAACATCACACACTCTCAGAAATGGGGGGTACATTAAGGGTCGAATTGTTACATTGCACCATCACTACCCTTTATAAACCCTATGTCCAGGCTGGAGGGTAGATGTTGCCGATTATACCCTTCATCTACCCTTTATCTACCCTTTTTAGACGAGAGGGTTGGAAAAGGGTATATTTGCGTCGATCCGAAAGGGTATACTTGTAAGGGTAGAAAAAGGGTAGCAGTATTTCATCACTACAAATACCCTTTTTCTACCCTTTTTTTCTAAGAGTGCATAAGAACATAAAGAAAAGGAAGCTATATACAAGAGGCTGTGAGACCTACACGTGGTAGTTCTTTTTTGTGTTGCGTGTGTTATCATGTTGAGGAAAACAATATTGATATCAAACAACTTGCAAGACAAAAGCAGCGGAAGATTTGGCTAGCATCAGAAAATATCCATGATTAAATAAATAGTGTCCTAAAAACATATTAAGATTTAGTATTGATATAAATTTCATTCCCAAACGAAATGACAACAAGAAACATGACACTAACTTGATGAGAATACGTTTGGTTCGTCTATTCACAAGTCACAAACACGGGAAGGCAATCAGGTTAAACTTCATTCCACCATTCAAACCGGCAGGGACGCGCTTTAAGCCAAACTGAATCCTACATAAATCATTAGTAACCTTCCATCATTTCCGAAGCTGAGCGCTGACAACATACGCAACGCAGCCAATAATAACAGGAAAATAATGATACGACTTGCGAGCGAAGATTTCGATTTTCTCGTAAACCAAAGGCAAATTTTCCGGCAGAAACAAACAGAACATCACCAGTTTAATTCATGTGTTGAGCGAGGTTGTTCTCGGGAATGGTAGGAAATTTGGTCCGATGAATGTACACGCATTTCTGCCTTGAATAGCCCATGTGTTGAGTGGTGGTGGTGGTGGTGGCGGCGAACAGGCATGCACCAGACAAGCTATGCACCTCATGGCTGGCCGGGCAGACAAGGATAATCTAGTTAAACCTGAGAATGCCGTAAACAGAGAGAGAGAGAGAGAGAGAGAGAGAGAGAGAGAGAGAGAGAGAGAGAGAGAGAGAGAGAGAGAGATCTAATGCAGCGGTCTTTCAAGAGACCTGTGCGGCTCCTGCAGCCTACTCAATAAGTGAGGGTCAAGTCAATAGGGAGGGTCAAGGTCAATAGGTCAATAGGCCAATAAGTCAATAGGGAGTTATAATAGGAGGCTAGACGGACGCAATGTTCATGATACCTTATTTAGTCTTACCCAATCTTAATCCCTTAGTCAATAGGGAGTATTTAGTTAATAGGGAGTTTTTAGTCAATAGGGAGTTTTTAGTCAATAGGGAGTTTTTACTCAATAGGGTCTTTTATCTTTTTCCCACCTACTCGTACTTGTAGCCTACTATAGGGTACAGACTGAGGTGAAGCCCGGTGCCTCAACAAGCTCAGGAGGGGCCATCCATCACGGGGGTTTAACTTAACCCAGGCCGCCACACCCATTATTCCCTCCTCGGGTGCCATTAAAAGCTGCTCCCTCCACACGCCGCCTTGATGCATTGCAGTGCAGGGAACATGTATTGCCACGCGCCCTTGCTTGATATCACCTCAAACACTGGTGATGCGGGCCTGGCGTGAACACCCTTCCTTTCTTGCATTCTAAACTCTCATTTTCGGATTTCCTACAAGTGGAGTAGGATTCATAGCAAGTGATCCCCATTAAGGACGTCACTCCGCTTTAGAGCACGTGGGCAGCTCATTCATACTATTTTTTCCATTTTTTTCTTGGTTTTGCTATATTTGTTTTGTCTACGAAAAAAAAATAATGATAATGAAAACATAATAAAAAAAAACAAAAAAATACATAAAAAAAAACATAATAAAACTTTGACGGCCGTTCCTGGAGTTTCGTTTTTGCCTAAGATAATGTCATTCAAACTTTTACTACTCTGGCAATTCTTTTCCGATTTGCATCAGTTTTTTTGTATTTGAAAGCTGACACTTTTTTCTAAGTTTTGGATTGTCAAAGGTCTGGAAAGTTGAATATCTGATTTTATGTTGAAGTTTATGTTATTACGTGGGTGTAAAAAAAAAACATTTTGAAAATCGAGCGAAGCATAACCAATGAACCTACGCCAGAAAAAACAGTCCAAGTTTGGCACTATGCCCAATATTTTTCATAAAAAAATAACCAAGGCAGAACTCCTAATAGCTACCGTAGATAACACTATAGTCGCCAGCTGCAATAATGTCGCCAGCCGCCAAATATTACGAATTATAGCATCACTACTGATTTTTATGTGCCACTGAAGATGATACACAGTAGTTTATATCATGACTGTATAATCTACCCTGTTTCAGCGTTGTTTTATGCTTTGTATCTGCATGTATATACGGTTTCAAATTTTGCAACTCGCTTTTTTTTCGCGCGACGACGACGGCGGGAGGACAATCAGAACATAAACACTAATTGGCGACCTTATTGTTGGTCGCCACTCTGGTGATATTTTGGTAATTTGTTCATTTATAGCCATAATATGACAGATGAAGACACAAAATGACAACTCTCCAGATAGCCCCTTCTAACTTTCCTGAAATCATGGATATAGAAATGTAAGTATTAACGCCACCACACGTCTGTACATCGAAAAAAACGTTGTCCTGGCGACTTTGGTGTTATCTACGGTAGTGATCGACTCCCTGTAGTACGTACCGTAGGTAGCGATATGAATAATTGACTAAAAATCGCGGACAACTTACGGTAATTATTTTTAATTTATATATTTAATGATATGATTTAATGAAACTTTATCTGTATAATTATTATCATGTGCACAACTTTCAGTAAAAAAATGAGCATCCAAGCTCAATTAGGGAAAAAAGTTGTATCGTACGCGGAGTGACGTCCTTTATGAGATTGATCAGTGATGCCAAGTTGAGAGATTTTCCTAGGGAAATATTTACTCAAAAAGGGAAAAAGGGAAGAAAAAAGGGAACGAGCTCGATGATGTAATATGCATATTCTTATGGTAATAATGATAATGATAATCATGATAATGTTAATAATACTAATGATGATGAAGGAATACTAGAAAAAAAGAGAAGTGTGTGGGGTAGGATATTGGCTGGGAGAGTTGGCAGCAGTGTCCTTGATGGCGGGAAAGTTAACAGCTGGTCAAGTGTAAACAAGCGGGGGTGTGTGATCGTGTGACGGACTCCTTGGACTCACATCATAGCTTCTTAACACCCTACTCCAAGCTATTCAACAGGTAAGCTGGCCATGATATCACAGCTTTAAGGTAATACATATGTGGCCATTGTGCTATTCTTTTATGAATGATACGAGTCATGCTACACTTGCGACCACGAGTGAAAAACCTGTTAATATTCTGCAGCCCTATAATTGTTACCCAAATAGACCCCGATAAAACTCTATAGAGTCCTTTCCCGCCCTTATTAGTGGTTTATTTCCTCCAGACCTTCACAGATCCCTTCAGATACCTCTAAAACGTAATTATAGAATGGGGGAGAGATGCCCCCGCCCTGGACCCCGGATAATAAGTCCATAAAAATACCGAATCGGACCGAATCGGGGTAGTAAACAGCGAATCGGGGCTATAAAATGTCAATTTGCGGGACATAAAGCATTATTAGGAACTAGTAGACACTTGTGGGGTTAATACCCCTAATTATAACCATAATTACATCGAAAGTGATGCAAAGAAATATTTGTTTCAGAATTTATTTCAAAATTTATGTTTGCATGTTTCAATAAATTATTTCTAATGTGGAATGTCGTCCCTGCTTCTATTCTTCAAAGTTTCTTCTATCTGCAAACATAAAACGATTAGTTCATCGATAAAGAAATGAGAAGAGACATATAATACAATAGAAAGAGAAACTCGAATGTGGTCCCTACAAAAGATTGACCTTCACCTTCAACCTCGTCTTCTGGCGAGTGCAAATAAAATATTTTTTGGAATCACATCCAAACAAATATTTCTTTGCATCACTTTCGATGTAATTATGGTTATAATTAGGAGCATTAACCCCACAAAAGTGTCTACCAGTTCCTAATAATGCTTTATGTCCCGCAAATTGACATTTTATAGCCCCGATTCGGTATTTTTATGTACCCGAGAGTATTACTAACCTAACCTAACCTTCCCAATAACCTCCTAGCGAGACCTAAGGGCGAGAAAGGACAACAATTTTACCAGGTTAGGGTAGGTTATATTGAAGTTAGGTTAGTAAAAAAAAAAAATCTTTTTTTTATCTCTCCCACTTTATAATTACGTTTTAGAGGTATCTGAAGGGATCTGTGGAGGTCTGGAGGAAAAAAGCCCACTAATAGGGGCGGGAAAGGACTCTAGAATTTTACCAAAGATGATTCATATATAAATGATTACATAATAACAGGTTTTGGGTTAATATTCCGCGGGAGTTGGCGGGCTCCATAGGCCTTACAGCTTACTTTTTCTCTAATATTTTCTGTTCAGTATAATGTGCAGTAGTTATTCACTTGCGGAAACCAAACATATAACACTTATTTTGGTAAAAATGGACAATGACTGCGCGGTCATTTTCTTATATAATATTTGGCTGTGAATGTGTCCCATGTCAAAGAAGAAAGGTTCTTATCAATTCGGTCGTATGTACCAAACAGTACCATGCCGTTACTCCTTACTCTAATTATATTATTTTTCTGACCGGGGGTACGAGACAAATTTATGAGATCTCAAAGGGTACGAGCACTAAAAAAGGTTAAGAACCACTGTCCTAAAGGGTGGGGGGCCTTCGGATGGGGAGGGTGCGTCTGTATTCACTATTAGACAACTATGTAATTTCTTCAATATGTATATAACGTTTTAAAGGTTACGCGGAAGTGGATCAATACTGCACAGTACACTGAGCAAAAAATGTTAAAATTCTAGAGTCCTTTCCCTCCCTAATTAGTGGGGGGGTTTTCTCCAGACTTTCACAGATTCCTTCAGATACCTCTAAAACGTAATTATAGAATGATGGGGAGTTGGATAGATGGGGCAGAAAAAGTTTGTAAAATCCGAAATTCACCAAACCCCGCATTTATCAAACTTTATTAGGTAAATCCCCGCATATACCGGACTGGAAAATGACCGGAAAATCCTAGACCGAACTATCCTAGACCAGAAAATGTGTTAGAGCCGAAATTCGTTATATAGAGGTCCATAAAAGCGAGGGTTTACTGTAGTATCATTCTTCCGCAGTACCGAGAGCACCATGAGTCAGCTGGAGCCACCCGGGGACTTCCCTTTCCCCTTCCCTCCCTATGACATCCAGAAGGACTTTATGAGGAAGCTCTTCTCTGTACTGGAGGAAGGACAACTTGGGATATTTGAGAGTCCTACAGGCACAGTAAGGAGAAAGAGAGAGAGAGAGAGAGGTCATAGGATTTAGGCTTTTTGTTACCTTTTTTTTGCCCTTGACCTTTGACTCTTTGTGTTGTAAAAAAAAAAAAAAAAGTCTTCTTGTTACTTTGAAATATATGATGAAAAAAAGATATCACTTGTTACTCTGAGTTTGACGTAGAGCACTGAACTCTGTCTAATTCTACTTTTAAATTAAATTACAATTAAGGTAAAGGTTGATTGTTAATTGAGGTAAATATTAAATTTAAATAATATCTAGTCTGTCTATTTTACTTTCCTGTTGGATTTTCAGCTGGTATTATTACTTGTGGGTGAGAAATCAATTACGGTAATCTTAACTCATTATCTCTTGTTCTTTTCTTACCTCATTTTATCTAAGCGTATCTTTTCTTGCCTCATCTGTACTCTTTATCTAATTTTACTTTCCTGTTGGATTCTCAGCTGGTATAATTACTTGTCCGTGATAAATAAATAAATCTTAACTCATTATTGTCAACAAATAGGGTGGTGAATGATTGGAATGGACTCTGTAGACAGGTAGTTAGTGCGGAGTCATTGGGGAACTTTAAAGAGGGGCTGGACAGGTTCATGGATGGGGATGGAAGGTGGATGTAGGTAGTGTTAGGTGACAGGAACTACCATGTGTAGGTCTCGCGGCCTCTTGTAGCTTCCTTATGTTCTTATGTTCATAACTCATTGTCTCCTGTGCTTTTCTTACCTGGTCAGGGGAAGTCGCTGAGTCTGATCTGTGGCGCGCTGACCTGGCTCACACGCCACGCCGACCACCACAAGGCGAGCTGCTGCCATGTCCAATTTTGTCCATCCTGAAACACTGTACCTAATGTGTTAAAAGTATAATGCAAGATATAATGAAATGTTAAAAGTATAATGCAAGAAATATTAGTGTTAAAAATATAATGCAGGAAATAATTAAGTGTTAAAAGTATAATGCAAGAAATTTTATAGTGTTAAAAATATAATGCAAGAAATATTAGTGTTAAAAGTATAATGCAAGAAATATTATAGTGTTAAAAGTATAATGCAGGAAATAATCAAATGTTAAAAGTATAATGCAAGAAATATTATAGTGTTAAAAGTATAATGCAAGAAATATTATAGTGTTAAAAGTATAATGCAGGAAATAATCAAATGTTAAAAGTATAATGCAAGAAATATTATAGTGTTAAAAGTATAATGCAGGAAATAATCAAATGTTAAAAGTATAATGCAAGAAATATTATAGTGTTAAAAGTATAATGCAGGAAATAATCAAATGTACGCACAGTAAATATCTATGTTGTAGTCTGTGAAATAGACTGATAACTCTTACAAAACACAAATTATTATATGTTACATGACATATTGAAGTGTTCTGGTAATTTCTTTTAATATATCAGCCTTTTAAGTAAACTCAAAGCATAAAGAAATGTGAAGTTATTTCAGTCAAGTAGGTGATATTGATATGATTTGCATGAAACTCAAAAACAAAGTTATTACAATCTGACAGTACGGAGTCATTAGGGAGCTTTAAAAGGAGGCTGGATAATTTCATGGATGGGGATGAGAGGTGGATGTAGGTAGTATTAAGTAACAGGAACTACCACGTGTAGGTCTCACGGCCTCTTGTAGCTTCCTTATTTTCTTATATTCTTACTTTCCACACCTGTTTACCAATCACAGGCAAGGCAGGTGTCAGGCGTGAGTTTCACAAACTACGTATATCATTATCGTCTGCTGTGCGATTAAGTAATTTGTACAAACACGTATCAATTAAGTTGAGTGTGTTGCCTCTTGTAACTTCCTTATTTTCTTATGTTCTTATGACAGGCAGAGATCTCAAGAAAGTTGGAGGAGAGTAAGAATACGAAGGAAGACGACGGGCCGGACTGGTTCAGCGCGGGCGTCAAGCGGCTGGAGGAACGTAAGGAAGCGATAAAGTGGCGAGAAGAGCTGCTGATCCTCAACAAACAGGAGGAGAGAGTGAAGGCGCTCAAGAAACGAGGCAAAGTAGTCAAGGTTTGTGGCTCATTGTAGGCAAAATTTATGGTTAATGTTTTGAGTGTTTTATTTTTTTCAAGGAGCTCTACTGTTGAGTACTCTCAGAGGGAAAAAAATGTTGGTTTGTGGCTCATTGTATGTAAAATAATGCTTAAAGCTGTGAGGATTCTTTTTCTTTTTTTCAAGAAGCTATACTTTCAGTGGGGGAAAAAATTGCTTATGAAAAGTAACTGTGATACATTTTTTTCCCTTCTGTTGTTGTGTGTGATCTTGTCCTTTTCAGATAAGTAGATAAGTTTTCATATTTTGATTGCGAGTGGACATTAAGACAGGAGCGATGTCCATAAAGGCAGAGAGGCTTTTTATAGACTATTGCATTCTAATATACAGTTTAAAACATGTGCAGTACTTTTTATACTTTTGTATTTTTTCAGACATGTAACCTTGTGAAATATAAAGGCTGACTGAATGTGATGATTTGTAAGTTCGAATCTTTTAATCATGTCATAATCATTCTTGCTTGTCTCATATCAAACTTGCCTTGTTTTATGATTTGTCCTCCAGCAGAGACGCCAAATACTGAATGCTAACGCCGAGTCTGATGGAGAGACCGAGAACTTGCGTGATTGGCAGAAGGAGAACCGACGGCAGGTGAATGCAGTGAATGGTGAGTTGTGAATATTCTGGCAGATTCAAGATGTAAGCATGCATGTATGAACCAATATTTCAGCGGGTAGATTAAAAATATTGCAGATAGAATTTGCATCTGTTTTCAGTATTTCCTATATTATTAACCACACGAGTGTAGCTCAGGCCCTGTAAAACACAACTAGGTAAATTTTTTAATCTGCCTCTATGTGGAGACCATACCACCATGGCTTAGCCTAGTCCGTGTGTGTGTGCCTGCACTAAATACTCCCACTCACGGCAACTTATTATAATATCTATTTTTGTGGAACAGACGGAGATGCATTGTCCCCCGAGGAAGAAGCATTGCTGGTGGATGACTACGGCAGTGAGGATGAAGAGGAGAGGCTGGAGGAAGAGGAAGAACAGGACCAAGGCTGCTTAAAGGTAATTGTGGGAGATGTATTTGCATGACTAGATAATGTATAGGAGATGTATTTTGTATCCTGTATGTTTATATAATAGGATATAATAGGTATTTGGTATGTGTAAATATTCCCGTTAGACACGCTTATATAATGCAGGAATGATAATCTTACACGTGAATTTTTCCTTAACCCGACAGTTATTTATGTCTGCGGGTCTGCTAGATGCTTTAATTATTGTCCTTGAAAGAGATTTATATATACTGACCTTAATTCCAATTCTTGTAGCCTTCACCGGCATGAGCATTGGGACCTTCTCTTGATTTGCCATAGTTTACACTGTGACTGCCAGATGGAAAGCGTCATGAGCTTCCAATTCTACAGGAACTACCACGTGTAGGTCTCGCGGCCTCTTGTAGCTTCCTTATTTTCTTATGTTCTTATGTTCTCTACAGATCTTCTACTGCAGCCGGACACACTCGCAGCTCTCCCAGTTTGTGCGTGAGATCCAGAAGACAGTGTTTGGGGAGGAGGTGCGTGTGGTGTCGCTAGCCTCACGCCAGAACCTGTGTGTGAACGAAGCCGTTAACAAACTGAAGAACATCTCCCTCATCAATGACAGGTACACACTTACTATCATTGACTTTATAATTAGCTTACCTTTCAGTTAAGCGGGATTTAGTACATCAATAAAGTGTCATATAAGTGATATAACATCTAAGGGCCAATATAAAGTGCCAATAACCTCTCCCTCATCAATGACAGGTACACAATTACAATCATTGAAGGAAAAATGAGTCACTGTCTCAGAAAGTAACCGGGCAGTCCTCGTCCATTTTTTCCGACAAAAACAGGAAGTACCACGTGTAGATCTCATGGCCTTTTGTAGCTTCCTTATTTTCTGATGTTCTTATGTTCCAAACTTTGTACTTAAAAGTGTCTTTATTTTTGTTTCATGTAGCATGTTTATAAGAGCAAAATATGTCAGGCAAAAACAGGAACTACCACGTGTAGGTCTCAGGGCCTCTTGTAGCTTCTTTATTTTCTGATGTTCTTAAGTCTCACCTGTATGTTCCAAATTTTGTACTTAGTTATTAAGTGTCTATATTTTTGTTTCATCTAGCATGTTTATAAGAGCAAATTGGCCCACCCCCCCATTTTATATTCTCTTACTGTCATCTTTATAGGGACTGACAATTAAGGAGGCTTTTTTTTTCTCTTTTTTTTTGTTTTGCCCTTGGCCAGTCCTTTGTGATGTAAAAAAAAAAAAAAAAAAAAAAAATGTGTCGGGCAAAAACCTTACACATGACACCCGCCCACCTGGCAATCCCTCACAGGTGCCTGGAGCTGCGGCGGGGCAGGAAGGGCACTTCCACCAGGCAGGCGGATGACGGCAGATCCACCAAGAAGCAGCGCACCAAATGTGGATGCCCGTACTACTCCCACAAGGACGTCAAAGCACTGGCGGATCAGGTTCTTGTAACTCCTGTTTATGAGTAGTATCCTTCCCCTTTATGAAGTTGTATGTTTCACTATTTTGACATGGTAGTACAGTAGTAGTTTTCTTTGTCTATTACCATTACAGTTTTCACAGCAACGCACAAATTTGAACCAAAAACTGACGATAAAAAAGCCAGCAACACCCTTTTTTCATTCACGTCCAAACGATAACTAATGCTGATTGCTTGACCGCTAGACTCAGCACATCAGCAACACACTGTTATCACAGCAATTATTAACCCTGCACAGGTGCTGCTGGAGGTGCGGGACATTGAGCAGCTGGTGGGGCTTGGCAAGGAGACCAGCAGCTGCCCGTACTATGCCACCCGCTCTGCCATCAGGGACGCCCAGGTAATATTTTAATCAATGCAGAGTAAGAAAAAAAATGACACAAAACAGGCTCTCGGGATTAAATGCATGACAGAAAATAAAAGATATATTTTGTCTGTCTATTACAAGGTACGAAAAATATTTACTACCTATACTTGGTTAGTTGACCGTTGACCCCTTACATAACCCAGTAATAAATATTTTGGTGAAATTTTTTGCTGCCCATTAACTCTACCTTCGATTGAGAGTGCATCGGAGGGCACCGGGGGCGTCTTTAGGATCTTGAAACATTGGGGGCTTAGCCCAGCCTAGATATTTAGATTTTTACCAGATAATTTTCAATGTACAGTAGACTCTAAATCGAACCCGTATACTTCAAACCGGATAATTCAACCTGTTTCAGGCCAGTTCAAATTTTTCAATAACTTTCCATAATTTGAGCAAGTTTGAATTATCCTTAGCCTTACTGTGGAAGTCCGACCTCTCTGCAAGATTTTCCTCAACGATGAGTAAAAACTATATATTAGCCAACCAAAAGATGATACTGATGAAGCATTCCACATGTTTTATTTCTCACACTTCCCTCTGTGTGTCAGGTGGTGGTGCTTCCCTACAACACATTGCTGCACAGACCCACCCGGGAATCCTACGGCATCAACCTGCGCGGCAACGTGGTGATTGTGGACGAGGCTCACAACCTCCTCGAGACCATCTCCAACATCCACTCTGTGTTGATTTCTCTGCGGCAGGTAAGGCAAAGAGGCAGAACATGATATTGGGTATTATTTTACACTAGGACCAGAATTCCCTACACAATTGTGAGTATGGTTTCTGTTTACCTCATTGGATTCTAGGAAACATTCTTGCAATGAGAATCCCTCTTCTTCAACATTGTAGCATGTTCTGTTAGCAATTATCTTCCATCTCTACTTGATAGCCATGTACAGGGCGGTTATTACTACGTATATGCAAACTACGTGGTTGCCTAGGGCCCCCGAAGCCACCAAGGGACCCCCAAGCTGCCTTTATCTGGCCTCTTTTCCTCTTAAAGTACACCAGATTGATGCATTTAAATATTTAAGGCATGCCCCTGGACCACCTTAAGAGGGCTTGGAATCCACTCACCATAATTTCACAAAATAGGGCCCCAATCAGCAATTCGCATAGGGCCCCAAAAAGACCAGAAATGGCACTGGCCTCGTACCATCTGAAGCTCATTGTGCATTAGTCATGTTTGATTTATTCTACAGGTCCAGTGTTTATAGTATTTTTCCCAGTAATCATCAATTTCCTTAGATTTTTCTTCCTCCTTTTGTCAATCCTCTTCTTAATTCTCTTCTTCAACTTTGTAGCATGTTCTGTTAGCAATTCTTTCATCTCTCCTTGATACCCATGTACCGTCTCTACCATTCATTACATAACCATCCATTATCATATCATATCATATCCACTTGTTCTATCCTTCTTCAACATTGTAGCATATTCTGTTACCAATTCTCTTTCATCTCTCATTAATGCCCCAATGTCCCTAATCTTTCTTAATGTAGCAACTCTATCATAACAAAGATACCCTTGCCTTGCCCCCACAGCTTCAAGGAGCACACGCCCAGCTGAGTGAGTACTTGAAGCGCTACGCCAAGAGGCTCTCCCCGAGGAACGTGCTGTACATCAAGCAGATTCTCTTCTTCATGCGGGCCGTCACCAAGATCCTGGGTGGAGGTTTGTCTTCCACACTGTTGTCTTTCATTCTTATTCCTATTTTGTATGTGTGTGTATTTGTGCAATTTATACAAACAGTAACAATGCTCCTGCTTTTCCAGGATGCAAGAGTGTTGGGTGTGCTGCCTCACCCCCAACACCTACACCCACACCCACAACCACACCCACACCCACGCCCGCCTCCAAGATACTGACTGTTTTCAACTTTTTGACCGAAACTCTAACTGACAACCTCAATCTCTCTGAGTTAGTGCAATACATTGAAAAAAGCAAGATTGCCCACAAGGTAAGGTAAAAGTGTACCAAAAGTTGGAATGTATTTGTACCACAACTTTAACTTAATTCAATATAATTTCAGAAGAAAACCCATTTGATGTGCGAACCAATGGAACCAATCTTGTTTTGCGGGAGTTCCATTTTTTGACGAAAGACAAAAAAAAGCCGGCTTTCTGCCATTCATTGTGTTGTGTGCTTTCCTGTGCGTCTTATTAACATATCACTTCACAGATGTGGGAGGAGGCAAATAGTATAAAATTTGACTTTTCATATTCACCTACAGCTGCAATCCTTTAGTCAGTACTTTGAGGGCAGTGTGAAGATCAACACCTCAAGCCAGAAGTCTGCAGCCACCTCCCTCTCCTCCCTCCTGGCCAAGCCCTCCGGTAACTAACCAACACAAACTAAAACCATAAATTATAAGCTGATAATTTGTAGTTAGTAATGTTTTGAAATGATAACCATGATCCTATAGTATCAATATCATTATCCTTGACACCTCGATCCTCTCTGGAAGGATTTTTTTTATTTCATTTATACAATATCATACTCCACGCCGGACTAGAACCCTCCTGAGGAGAGACAAGGAGAGGTATGTCAGGAGTCTCGCTGAGGATGTCGAGGGTCATTTGAACGCTAATGACCTCCGACCCGCCTACCGAGCCCTGAAGAAGCTCCGTTCCAAGTCTCCTTCTCGGGCGAGTGCTATTCGAACAGCAGATGGGCGCCTCGTGTCGGACATGGATGGGCAGATGGCTCGTTGGGCTGAGTACTTTGGGCAGTTGTTCACGGTGGACCCTCCAACTGAGCAGCTTCACACCACTGGGTTACAGGCAGTGGATGCCGATCCTCCCATTGACGAAACCGCACCCTCTCTTGACGAAGTCAGAGAGGCTGTAGCAAAGTTGAAGGGTGGAAAGGCAGCTGGTGTTTGTAATATCAGTGCGGAGCTCCTCAAAGCTGGGGGTGAGGCCATGATCCGCGGGTTGCATGCTGTCCTGAGTGCCGTGTTGCAATCAAGTACCATTCCTCCTGACTGGAAAAGGGGGCTGGTCGTCCCTATCTGGAAAGGGAAAGGGGACCGTCAGGACTGCAACAATTACCGCGGTATTACACTGCTCAGCGTACCAGGCAAGGTGCTTGCCCATCTATTGCTGACACGAATTCGCAGTCATCTGGTGAAGCATCAGAGACCTCAGCAGTCTGGGTTCACGCCTGGTAAGTCAACAACGGACCGTATCCTAGCGCTTCGTGTCCTGGTGGGACGCCGACGTGAGTTTCGACAGGGGATGCTTGCAGCCTATGTTGATCTCAAGAAGGCGTTCGACTCAGTGCATCGTGAGTCACTCTGGGATCTTCTGCGACTTCGAGGGATTCCTGCAAGGACTATTGGTTTGATAACTGGTCTGTATTCTGGGACTGAGAGTGCTGTGAAGTGTGGGGCAGGTGTATCCAGCTTCTTTCCTGTGAATACAGGAGTGAGGCAAGGGTGCGTCCTTGCCCCATCACTTTTCAACGCTTGTATGGACTGGGTATTGGACAAGGTTGTAGATCAAAGTGATTGTGGAGCATCCGTCGGCAACACCAAGATCACTGATCTTGTTTTTGCCGATGATGCAGTAATCTTTGCTGAGTCGCTGGAGGTCCTGGTGATGGCTCTCGAGGCACTGCACGAGGAGGCAAAGCCTTTGGGACTTGAGGTCTCCTGGCTCAAGACCAAGGTCCAGGTGTTTGGAGACTTACTAGATGAAGCAGTACAGTCTGTTCATGCGTGTGGCGAGGACATTGAGATCTTGGAAAGTTTTACATACCTTGGTAGCGCAGTCCATAATGACGGCGGGTCATGTCAAGAAGCCTTACGGCGGATTGGCATAGCCCACGGTGTTATGGACTCGCTCAGCGGGAGTATTTGGCATTGTCGGTACCTGTGCAGGAGGACAAAGATCCGGATCTTCAAGTCGCTTGTGATCCCTGTCTTACTCTATGGTTGTGAGACATGGACACTAAATAGTGACTTGAAGAGACTAATCAATGCCTTTGGTAATAAGTGTCTTCGCAGAATCATGGGGTATCGCTGGGATGATCACGTTTCAATCAGCGATTCTGCACCGTGAGACTGAATCGAGGCCTATTACCTGCATAGTCCGTCAGCGCCAACTTGGCTATATGGGCATGTGGCACGCTACCTGAAACCGATCCTTCCATCGGGTTGTATCTGTAAGAGACAATCCGGCGTGGAGGAGGCCAAGGGGGCACCCACAAGGCTCGTGGCTGGGGCAAGTTGATGTTTCTTGTCGAGAGTTGCTTGGTATGGGAAAGGAGCCTGCATGGGAACTCGCACGTGGTGACCCCCGGGAGTGGCGTCGTAGGGTGGGCGAGGCGACGCGCCCCCCGGCGTATGCCCCCAATGATTGATTGATTGATACTCCTTATAATGCTCCACTTGTTGTATTAATATCAAACATTACTTTTGTCCTTGGTTGTATCACTTTAATTTTAATTAATCGAACCTTTGACATTATGTACATTATAGGAACTACCATGTGTAGGTCTGACGGTCTCTTGTAGCTTCCTTATGTTCTTGTGTTCTTATGTACAGAGATTTTCTTATGTTCTTATGTTCGTAGCTTCCTTATTTTCTTATGTTCGTAGCTTCCTTATTTTCTTATGTTCTTATGTTAATAGCTTCCTTATTTTCTTATGTTCTTATGTTCGTAGCTTCCTTATTTTCTTATGTTCTTATGTTCGTAGCTTCCTTATTTTCTTATGTTCTTATGTTAATAGCTTCCTTATTTTCTTATGTTCTTATGTTAATAGCTTCCTTATTTTCTTATGTTCTTATGTTAATAGCTTCCTTATTTTCTTATGTTCGTAGCTTCCTTATTTTCTTATGTTCTTATGTTCGTAGCTTCCTTATTTTCTTATGTTCGTAGCTTCCTTATTTTCATATGTTCGTAGCTTCCTTATTTTCATATGTTCGTAGCTTCCTTATTTTCTTATGTTTGTAGCTTCCTTATTTTCTTATGTTCGTAGCTTCCTTATTTTCTTATGTTCTTATGTTCGTAGCTTCCTTATTTTCTTATGTTCGTAGCTTCCTTATTTTCTTATGTTCGTAGCTTCCTTATTTTCTTATGTTCGTAGCTTCCTTATTTTCTTATGTTCGTAGCTTCCTTATTTTCTTATGTTCGTAGCTTCCTTATTTTCTTATGTTCGTAGCTTCCTTATTTTCTTATGTTCGTAGCTTCCTTATTTTCTTATGTTCGTAGCTTCCTTATTTTCTTATGTTCGTAGCTTCCTTATTTTCTTATGTTCTTAGCTTCCTTATGTTCTTATGTTCGTAGCTTCCTTATTTTCTTATGTTCTTATGTTCGTAGCTTCCTTATGTTCTTATGTTCTTACTAGCCGCAAAGCCGCCCTCCGGGAGGACTTTTTGGCTAGCTCCTGCGGAGGGCTATTGGTGGGCCTTCGGCCCACCAAACACAGACTCTCCAGATAGCCCCTTCTAACTTTCCTGAAATCATGGATGTAGAAATGTATGTATTAACGCCTTACCCATCACCCTCCACCCATTCACTCACCCATTACCCATCACCCTCCACCCATTCACTCACCCATTACCCATCACCACACACCCATTCACTCACCCATTACCTCCCACCTATTCCCTCACCCATCACCCCCCACCCATTCACTCACCCATCACCCCACACCCATGACCCATCACCCCACCCATTCACTCACCCATTACCCATCACCCTACATCAAGGTTTCCTCAATTCTCGCAACCCACATTTTTGTTTCACAATTCTCGCTAATAGGCTGCTAAAAAAAAAAAATGATCGGATCATCTCATAAGTGGGCTTAAAAGTTGCCCCTGGTCGAGCTGGTTCCAAAACTGTGCCATATGATGGGATTGGGGCACGGGGGGCGGCACCTATCGCGGACACACACACACACACACACACACACACACACACTTTCGCTTATATTATTATAGATGTTCGTAGCTTCCTTATGTTCTTATGTACAGAGACGGCGCAAAAATGTGAAGACGCGGAGGCAGAGGAAGAGGTGGTGGTGATGGGTTCTCCGCTGCTGCAGATCAAGGAGTTCCTGAGGGCCCTGCAGCACGCCACGGCGGACGGCAGGGTGGTGGTGACGGTGGACGCCATGAAGCCCGCCACGTCCGCCGTCAAGTACCTGCTGCTCAACCCGCCCTCACACTTCTGCGATATCGTCACTCAGTGCAGGTGACTATTTTGATCACTGTAGTATCTTTTTTTTCTTCATTTTTTCTTACTGTACTATTTAACCCCTTGAGACCCAGAACGTAATTTCCATTGTAATTTGGGTACCAGTAAGCGATTTTTAGTGAATATAAGCAATACTTTATAGCTATGACCTGTTTAGTATCCTTGTCCACTAACTAATTTGGTATATTTAGTTACTTTTCATAATTTTATGGCTCGGCAACAGACAATTTTATATAGCAAAGGAAAGATCTGGGTCTCAAGGGGTTAACTACTGTATATTATTTTTTTACTACAGTATTTTTTTTCTCCGCCTCAGTGCAGGTGTGTGGCGCCAGGCGGGACAGGCTGCATCAAGGCTCTCAGAAGTGTCTTGATTAACTGACTTTTCTTTCATTGACGACTAACAATGGCATTCACTTTTGTCCCACTTTTGACCACATAACACTACATCCAACATGATATTTCTTACAATTTGAACATTTAATACAAGGTGAATTTGTAAAAAAATATTCTGGCGGATTACAGTTATACAAACACATAGTAAGTTATAAGAAGTGTCAAAGGTATCAGAAGTGAATATGTGAGACAACAACCTTCCTCCTGCGAGTTATCTTATTAACATCCCCGGATTAATGGGTGTTAGTGGTAGTTTAGTTACTGTCCTACACTCTTCTCATTCTTCACTATGAAGTTTCCATGTTCCCATCCTTTTTAGGGACATGGTATTCTTTTCCAACTGTTTTCTGATCTCTTACATGTAGTTTGATAGTTAGTAGTATGTAGTTCAGCAGATACCCTCGCTATAGACCAAAGTGTCTCCTGGTATCTGGTATTACAGGAACTACCTCGTGTAAGTCTCACGGCCTCTTGCAGCTTCCTTATGTTCTTATGTATCTGTTGTTGCTGTGTGTTCCCCAGGTCTGTGGTGGTGGCGGGGGGCACCATGCAGCCCATCAGTGAGTTCCAGGACCAGCTGTTCATCTCAGCTGGAGTCAAGAAGGAGCGTGTGCAGCATTTCTCGTGTGGCCACGTGGTCCCGGCAGAACAGCTGCTGCCGGTGGCCCTGCCCCGGGGACCCACCGGCCTCACCTTTGACTTCACCCACCAACACAGAACGGACCCCAAAATGGTAAGTGAGCCTGCAGTGTGAGGCTGGAAACTACATGTCAAGTAAGTTTGGAAGTCATGCATGCGACCTTCCCCTCTGGAGGAAGTAAGATATAACTTATAGCCAAAGCACTGGAGCTCTATTTTCATGACTGCCATGTTCACTCAAGGGCAAAAAAAAAAAAAAGAGCAACATAAAGCCCGCTAGCTGCCAGTCAGTCCCCATAAAGAAGACAGTAAGAGAACACAGAATTGGGAGATGTCTTGACACTTCTCATAAAAATGTTTACAGCTTGATGAGCTTGGCCGCGTGCTGGTGAATGTGTGTGCGGTGGTGCCCGGCGGGGTGGTGTGCTTTCTGACCTCCTACGACTACGAGCACAAGGTGCGGGCACACTTCACTGCCTCGGGTGTCCTAGCAAGACTCTCGGCAAGGAAGAAGGTATGAAGGATTTAATTCACCTTTTAATTTACATCACTAGTTATGCTAATTTTTTATTGATTTTATTATATATATATATATATATATATATATATATATATATATATATATATATATATATATATATATATATATATATATATATATATATAATAATATATATATATATATATATATATATTATATATATATATATATATATATATATATATATATATATATATATATATATATATATATATATATATATATATATATATATATATATATATATATATATATATATATATATATATATATATATATATATATATATATATATATATATATATATATATATATATATATATATATATATTATATATATATATTTCATCTGAGCTTTTGTAACTTAACTGTTCAGAGTTGATGCCAGCCCACATGTTTGGGAGAAGGACTTGTGTTTGGAATATAGAAGCATGGACTGCAACTTTTCACCCTTGCAGTTTGGCAGTAGCTCCTTTAATCATCTTTCAACAGGTGTTTTGGGAGCCCAAGAAAGCCAATCAGTTGGATGCCGTTCTGAGTGACTACACCAAAACCATCCGCATGACGGCCGCCAACACGGGGGGCGTGAGTGGCAGCCTGTTGCTCAGTGTTGTGGGTGAGTGGCGGGCAGGGGGCAGGGAGGGAGGCGGGCAGGCAGGGGGGATGAGGAGCAGAGCAGGGAGTCTCAGCAGAGCGCATCTTTGTTGAATCAACACGTGAGTCTTAGATTGACGGTAGATTCACTTCACTTGTTCATCATTTTCCCGTACTCTTAATGCGGCAGAGATCACTTCCCAACACTGCCTCCATGCTCTACTCTTCACATTGTTGCATATAGCTTATTAATATTAATAGCTGTCATTGTCTTTTTCATTGTTGATAATAAGCTTTTTAATTTATTAGAATTACCTTTGTAATTTTTTTTTTAATATTAATATTGCTAACATTATTGTCCTCTGTAGAATACACCATAAAATCTTTCATCTTTCGATGTTCTGCCCCTTTATCACAAAAACTCGTCATGTCCGTCTCTCCTCGTCCCCAGGGGGAAAGATGAGTGAAGGAATCAACTTCAGTGATGAGTTAGGGCGGTGTGTGGTGATGGTGGGACTGCCTTACCCCAACATGCACTCCCCAGACCTCAAGGAGAAGATGAACTACCTCAACAGACATGTGGTGAGTCATTACAGAGTCACGGACAGCTTGTGTGAAGGTGAGACTTTGGCAATGCAGCTCAAAAGTCAAAAGTTCATTTACTTATACAGTTTGCCTTTCCTCACACATGGGACATGGTGTGTGCTCCTTCCACACATGCTGTTCACTTAAGAATGAAATGAACTATTGCTTGCCATCTTGTAAAAACATGTTTCATTTATTTTAATATTTTTTTCAGTCCCCAGGTTTGGATGGGAAGCAGGCGGGGTCAGTGTTCTACGAGAACCTTTGCTTCAAGGCCGTCAACCAGTCCATCGGGCGAGCCATCCGACACAAGTGAGCAGATGACGGAAGCTGTACTGATAATTTTTTTCTATTCAATTGGTCCTCCCAAGCAATCAGTGCAGCATACAACAAAAAGCAGATTGCTAGGAAACCATTAAGAATAACCTATAAACCTAGACCTTAACATAACCTTCAATTACAAAAGAATTTCAGATTTTTCCCCATTTACCCACATCTTGGTCCACACTTCCATCCCTTACTTATGCAGGCCACCACAATTAGTTACACCCTCACCATTGCTTTCTTACTTCATCAATTTATATCTACATTAAAGCACAAATTCACAAATAGATTGTCCTCTGCTTCGGTAGAATTTACATTATTATATTGTAGGTTGAAAGCAATCCTCTGAGCATGTAACTTATTCGACAGGCAAGACCATGCCAGCATTTTGCTGGTGGACCATCGCTACAGCCGCCCGGCCTCCATCCAGGCACTGCCGGGCTGGATCTCAAAGCATCTTAGAGTCACCACAAAGTTTCCAGAAGCTTTTGGTCTCATGAGAAAGGTAAGTGAAGGTGAAGCTCATGAATGGCCATGGCAGGCACTGTCTCGGGTAAGATTACGAGGCAGAACATGGTTGACCTTTAGACCTTGACCTCAGTGAGGTCAGTGAGGGGTTCAGTCTGTCAGAAAAGCCTATTGATTCATTTGTCAGGCCACCAAGATCAACATCATCTGATAGTAAAAAAAAAAAATCTGAAAATCAGCACTTAGATGTTAGTCAGTGTCAATTATTTACTATTATTTTGTTCTCTTACAGTTCTTCATGGAGAAGAGGTCAGAAAGGATAGCATCGCCATAACCGAAGTGTATGTGTGGGGCCCGCCATCCCCCCATCACGTGGGGGCCATGGCCAGCTGCCCACACTTACATGTGGCCCACGCCTGGATCCGTCCCTGTGTATAGCATCTGTACAAGATTTTACATTTATATTTTTAGAAAATAAAGTTTTTATAATTCTTGGAAATGGACATTTTATGGCTTAATGAAAAGTAATCTCCCCATCACGAACAGTGGCGTACCCAGAAAATTGTAAAGGGACGGGCCAATATTCGATAATATAATATAGTATCAATCAATATAATAAAAAAATATAAAAAATCTATAAAAAAAAAAAAAAAAAAAAAAAATATTTATATATATATATATATATATATATATAATATATATATATATATATATATATATAATAACAAATTAAAAATATAAAATAAAAAATAAAATACAAAAAAAAAAAAAATAATATATATATATATATATATATATATATAAAAACAAAAAATATAATAAATCAAAATTTTAAAAATATTTGCTGCTCCAACCCATTGTCACTACCTGAATAGCGCCTCTGCCCCTCACTATTCACACTGATGGGACAATAACAAACCAGGAGGATGTACTTCTGAAACCTTTTATTACAGACAGTGGTCCATTCCACAAAGCGAGTTCGGTCAAAAACACGTTATGCTGCGAGGCCGCGCGGGAGCCAACACTGAGGCGGCGGCGGGGCGTCTGGCGGGCGGCGAGGCGAGAACACAGGCCTCGCCGCGCCCCTCAGATGGGCGGTGGTCAATGGCAAGGCTAAGGGAGTAGTAGTCTCTTCCTAGGCCTTGGTTAATGATATTTGGAAGACGTAGGATTGTGATAAAAAAGATAAACAAGTGTTGATGACATTTCCTGATTCACTATGACGAGCTGCTACGTGTTCTCGTTGCCGCGATATGCCCTTCATTTTCTACTCTCAAACACTTTAAAGTTTTCCACAATTATGAAGCCGAGATGAAAAACAGATATCTTTACTGTTTGACTTCCGAAGACCACAGAAAATAGAGGGCACACGCTGAACCCAGGAAACAAAACATCTCAGCGGCTAAAATGACACGTGATGACGGGATGTTTGCGGCCCGACGCTACAGCCATTCCGGGTGCTCGGCTCTCAATCAACCATCAAGATAGATTAAACTGCAACAACAACTGTATTTAGTGTTATTTCATGATTTACAGAGCTCCTTAACCCCATGAGGCCCAGAACGATTTATATTGTAATTTAGCCATCATTTGACTATTTCAATGAATTATAAGCAATATTCTGTAGATAGGACTTGTTTAGTATCCTTGACCACTACCTAATTTGGTATATTGAGTTACTTTTCCTAATTTCATGGCTAAGAATAGACTATTTTCATACAGCAAAGGAAAGAGCTGGGTGTGAAGGGGTTAAATAGCTTCTTGAGTAATGCAAACGAGGCATCTATGACATAATTATAGTGTGATAGTTAACAGCACAAGCACGGCGGAATGGCTGCCTAGTTCGCCTTAACAACACCTCGGTACTCCTGGGGTATTGTGTTCCCTACCGTCTGCTGGCGCGGCCTTGGCTCCCGCACCGCCTCGCGCCCCCCTAAGGCAAGCGTCCACCCTCATTCCTTGATAACATGTTTTTTTTGTGTTTTATTGTCAGTAGCAACTAAGCATGTCAACGATGAGCGGAGAGCTGCCACCATTTTTGAGTTACGAGAGTCACGTTACGAGTTATAAGTGTCACGTTAAAATAAGGATTAGTTATAGTTATATTACAAAGTGGAAGCCTCGACTCCCTTCATGTGCTCTCCTCAGACTGCACATCAGATTCTTTCCTCATTATTTTCATGTTACGAATGAAATAAGACGTGAAAGCGCATGAGTTTCGGACATGGTTACTCCTTTGTGGAAATTTTTACACTAGGACCAGAATTCTTTACATAATTGGGAGTAAGGTTTCTGTTTACCTTATTGGATTCTAAGAAACTTTCTCTCCGAGTTTCCGTCGCAAATCACTACTTTTGGAGATATGACATTTTTTTTAGTAGGAAGGAGAGTGTAGCTATAGGACATATGAAAATTAACCTAACCTCATAACTAGCTCATAGAGAGAAAGTTTCCTAGAATCCAATAAGGTAAACGGCAACCATACTTCCAATTGTGTAGGGAATTCAGGTCCTAGTGTAAAATAATACCCTCCTTTGTGCTTCGGAATGCAGGTCTATACAGGATACAGTAGAGTAGAGGGTGGCGGAGGGAGGATGATATGAATAGCATCGGTGAGGAGGCTGGGCTCATCACTTCACTCACTTCAACGGGATACACGAAACTTCTCCCAGAAAGTAAATGTCAAAGAAAAAATAATAAATAAAAGACCCAAACTTCGACGGGAGGTAAAAAAAAATTCTCCCAGGAAGTAAAAATAACAAAAAACCTCAAACTTCGACGGAGATCAACAAAATTTCTCTCCGAAAATAAATGTCAAAGAAAAATATGATAAAAAAATGACCCAACCTTTGCTTTATCTCTACCCTCCAATATACACACGCGAGCTAACAAGCCAATTAACCCTTCATGACTCACTCGTTGATGGCCCATTTATACAGTCTTATTTACAACGGAATTTATACTGCTCATATACAAGTGTTAAAAAAGAACATTCGATTCTTGATGATACCCTGATGGAAATATAAACGCGTGCTATTGAGGCTGAATAACGAAGGCGACGCGAACCGGATTCACTCTCTCGACACACGGGTTCGAACAGGATCTTACCATATTTTGTTCCCTACATTTTTGGACACTCCGCTTCTTGGCATAACGTCCCATAATGAACCGTAACGCGGGTTAGTATTTGCTGAACTTAGGAATACAGACACACATTCATGAAAAACTCTTTAAATAAACTATTGGCAATACCCTTCACATCTTAAACCTTGTCAGTGTGGCTAGTTTTCCACCTTTTCCAGCTATATAGTTTCCCAGCTCCTCACATAGAATGCATAATAATGGCTAGGCAGATTTAGATCACCACAATCACCAGCCACATGTTGATAAGTGAACAAGAGTGTGGTAAAGTGCAGTACAGGAGCCGCCACAATGGACCCTGCAACACCCAGGCTCCTCACCGCCGCCGCCACGCCACACCACAGCCCTCAAGCCTCGCCTCAACACACACACAAACAGTCACCAAGATAACGTAACATACCAGACAAGGAGTGATGCTTGGCGCTCCCATTGCTGTGGTGACGCCAGGAGATGCGGACACACGCCCACCCACGCCCGCACGCACTTCACCTGCCCGCCCGCAACCAACACTGACCACCCGCCTCACTGCCCTCACACCATCACGTGACCGCCTCCGCAGGGCTACCAACGGCGCCGCGGCAGTGAGTGCAGGACTTCTCACCTCACACCCTGTTGTCCTAATTTATGTTTCTCTTCATTACGGTAAACTTTGGTATTACGAATGGAAACGAATTACGAATATGGTATTACGACACGGTGATCTGTCCCGTGGTCACAGAGGGGAGGCCTTTTGACGCTCTGTTCATCCCGGTTCACGCGGCAGTATTGTTTTACCGGGAGTTGTAGGCCACTAGTGAACTGTGACGTCACGACTGGCAGCATGCGTGAGATTTCAGGGCCTCTATACTTTGGACATAATCTTCACACTACAAGTATCTAAATAAAAAAAACTATCTTCATTAGGAAAGGCATCACATATTAAGCGAAAAAAAATTAACTTGTCTGAAAATCTTGTAACAGTCATAAAGTACATTTTAATCGTATGTTCATCACAAAAGTGGTGACATTACTTTTGCTCTGAGTGACGGAAATCAATCAAACAAGCGTCACAGCCTTTTCCTCAATGGGTCAATGGATCACAAATTCATAATATATCAACGCCGAAAGGAATATAATGACGACCAAAGCTTCAGATCTGTAACACGAAATTAATCTTTATACTTTTAATACCGAGCTTACGTGAGCGTTGAAGCATCTCGGTCATCCTTGAAAACCATAATTACAAAAGAAAACATTGATCCAGTTTAGGTCATTGAACATTGGATAGGACAACACAACACAACACAAGTGATCGCTCAAGAACTTATTTTCCTAAGTTGCCAACAATGTATTTCTCGGGTCATCCTTTCTTGAGATGAAGAGATTAGTGTATTGAATATAGGAAATCTTCACCCAGCTGCCCCGTGGGTGGTGGTGGGTGGTGGGCGTGGTGTGGGCGGCGAGGGAGGGCGCGAGCATCACCTGAGGACTGACCTTCACACAACACAACACACACGCACTCAACACTCCTTCAGCCTCCACAACATGAAAATATAAAAAATAAACCTTCAACCTCAACCTCTGAATACAAAAGCCCACGATTCAATAACGTAAGAGTATTAAGACTAGCAATTCTTCACCGAGAGTTGTGCATCACCTTTAACAAATAACATAGAGGAAATTTTGTGTTATATATACTCGTACAATACAACGAAGCCAAACACCTCAGCCCTTCCTCTGGGTTTCTTCATCCGTCAGACCAAAAAAAAAAATAATAATAATAATGATAATAATAAACTCACTTATCCAGATGAAAATAGCAAATATAAAAAGGTCAATTAGAGTCGCAATTCAGGTCACGGAGGGTCACTTCTTCTCGACGGGTCACCTCGCCAAATACTTCACAGGGTCATCAATCGAAGGTCAAACGTATAAACCATAATATTACTTTGGGTAGCGAGCTCCTTTGAGGGGGAGGGAGGGAGGGAAAAAAAAAAAGAGAGAGAGAGAGAGAGAGAGAGAGAGAGAGAGAGAGAGAGAGAGAGAGAGAGAGAGAGAGAGAGAGAGAGAGAGAGAGAGAGAGAGAGAAAAGAGTTGCTGGGGCAGTTGTATATAGGTGGAGGGCTAGTGGCGGTAGTGGTAGTGGCGGTAGTGGTAGTGGTAGTGGCGGTAGTGGTAGTGGTGGTAGTGGCGGTAGTGGTGGTGGTGGTGGTTGCAGCTACTGAAGGCGCGTCCAGTACTGTGCGTTCATGTCGTGGTGTTGTCCGGGCACGGCGACGGGCACAGACACGCCGGGGGAGAGCAGGCCTGGAAGGGAGGGATGAGTGTGAGGCATCGAGGAGGAAAAAGAAACAAAAATAAAACTATTCTATTCATTTTCTATTCTATATTCCTCTATTGCTTTCTATTCTTCCCTTTTCTATTTAAATTCCTCTATTTTTTTCCATTCTTTCTTTCCTTCTATTCTCTTTCTATTCCCATTTCCTCACTTCATCCCCCTGACACTAGACACTCACCCGCCTGGGAATTGGGCGGCGTGGGCGTGTTGTACTCATGGACGTGGGGCGACTGGTGGTGGTGGTGGTGGTAGAGCATGGGCGGGCAGGTGGGCGAGGCGCGGGCGTGGGAGTAGAGGGACTCGTAGGAGGGGCGCGTCATGTAGTGGTTGTGGGCGTGTGGGTTGTCTCGGTGCAGTCCCATGCCTCCCGCGGGGCTGCCGACGTGACCCAGGGACGGGGGCTGCTGGTGGGGCAGGCAGTTGGGGCTGGACACGACGGGGCACACGCTGGAGGTCATGCCGAAGCCCCCGCCGCCCATGACCTGAGGGAGACAACACACTGAGTATACTGAAGGAACACTTAAAGGAAAAGGAAAAAAAGGAAAGGAAGGGAAAAAAAAACCCACACAATATTTACCTTTTTTTCAGAGTGATTTGTACTCTCAGGGATGAAAAAACATCAATAAATATAATTTATATATTTTTCTCTCTCTTTTATAATTCAACCGAGTGATAGTTTCTGGATAATTAAATAAATATATGGAACTGGTAAAATCAAAGAAAGAAGACAGAAACCATTAAAAAGATAAGGAAGGAAGGAAGGAAAGAAAGAAAAAGAAAGAAAGAGGAAACAGGTGATCCAAGACTACGGGTGTCTGAAGGACCAGCGAAAAATTACACCTTGACAACTTGAAGAAAAAGGTGGAAGAAAAAGAAGAAAAAAGAAGAGAGAAGATGATGATGATGATGAAATAGAAAAAAGAAGAAGGAAAGGTGATGATGATGATGATGAGATGATGATGATGAAGCAGAAAGAGTTACGGGCGTAGTACTTCAGCCTTACTCACCCATACGTGTCAGTGACGGAGACGGGCGGGGGCGGCAGGGGCGTGTACATGGGCGTGGGCGTGAAGGCGTTGTTGATGATGCGCGTGGGCGAGGCGGGCGCCATGCCCTCGGCCGTGCGGCGTTGGTTCCGCAACTTTTCTTCCCGCCGCCATTTTGCCCGTCTGTTGCTAAACCAAACCTGAGGCACGGAGGGGAAGTGTTAGTGGTGGTGATGGGGTGGGTGATGGGTAAGTAATGATGGGCAGTGATGGGTATTTAAGGGTAATGATGGGTAGTGATGGGAAGTGTTACTGGTGGTGATGGGGTGATGGGTTATGATGGACAGTGATGGGTATTTAAGGGTAATGATGGGTAGTGATGGGAAGTGTTACTGGTGGTGATGGGGTGATGGGTAATGATGGGCAGTGATGGGTAGTGATGGGTAATTATGGGTCAATGACAAGTAATGGACGGGTTAACAGTTTTAGTCCTTTTCCAAATCCAAAAAAAAACCAGCATATCTTACTTATTCTTTTCCAAACTGCAAAAAAAAAAAAAAATCAATATCTCATTTCTCATCCCTTTCCTTCCATTCTATCTTCCCATCAACTCATCCCTTCACCTCATCCCCTCTGATGCCCTTCATTCCTCTTGTTACTTTATTATATATGTTACTTAAGCCTTTGTTTGCCTTACTATACACCTTTTTTCCTTATTTTCTCTATACCTTAAGGCTTAATTTCCCTTGATATACACCTGAGCAACACTTCCCTGTCTGACTTAAGCTAGCGCCTCACCTGTATTCTGGCCTCCGGAAGGTTGATCTTGGCGGCGAGTCTCTCCCTTGCGAACACGTCAGGGTAGTGAGTCCTCTCGAACTCTGTAGGCGAGGCCACATCAAGTGTGTTTGATTAGGGGATGTCAGGTTAGGATATTGGTAAGCTAGGTTAGGTGTAGTTAGATTAGAATAAATGTAATGTTTCGATTAGGTAAGGTTAATTTAGATTAGGATGTTACTCTATATATGGCTTGTTTAGTGTGTGATTAATAACTTTTTGGTTGTTCTAGTTATCAATATCGGAATCAATATCATCATTATCATTCATTATCCTTATTACTATTGTTATTATTATTATCATGAATACTATCATTATTGTTATTGTTTTAATATGAAATATATATATATATATATATATACACACACACACAAGTTTTCTTCTCTCTCTCTCTCTCTCTCTCTCTCTCTCTCTCTCTCTCTCTCTCTCTCTCTCTCTCTCTCTCTCTCTCTCTCTCTCTCTCTCTCTCTCTCTCTCTCTCTCTCTCTCTCTCTCTCTCTCTCTCTCTCTCTCTCTCTCTCTCTCCAGTAACTTTCCATATTACACACAAACACACACACACACATACACCCCACCCACACACACACCTTTTTCAAGACTATCAATTTGGTCGTTGGTAAAAGAGGTTCTGTTTCGCTGTAGTTTCCTCTTGAGGTGCAGTCTGGCCTGGTCCTCGCTGTTGCTGTTCTCGCTGCTGCCCGGGTTACTGTCCTCGCTCAGCTCCCCGCCGCCGTCACCTTAGGGAGGCAAGGGGGGGTGTTGTTAGTTGTTAGTTAGTTGTTGTTGCGTCTTAGGAGAGAGGGAAGGAGGGAGAGAGGAGGGAAAGAGGGAAGGAGAGAGAGAATAGAGAGAGAGAGAAAGGGGAGAAAAAAAGGGGTAAAAGAAAACGGAAGATGAAAGAAAGGGGAAAGGGAGTGTGGAAAGAGAAGCAAAGGAAAGAGAGGGGAAAATGTAGGAAAGAGAGGGGGAAATGAAGGAAAGAGAGGGGAAATTGTAGGAAAGAGAGGGGAAAATGAAGGAAAGAGAGGGGAAATGAAGGAAAGAGAGGGGAAAATGAAGGAAAGAGAGGGGAAATGAAGGAAAGAGAGTGGAAAATGAAAGGAAAGAGAGGGGAAAATGAAGGAAAGAGAAGGGAAAATAGGAAGAGAGGGAAATAAGGAAAGAGAGGTGGAAATGAAGGAAAGAGGAGTGAAAATGAAGGAAAGAGGAGTGAAAATGAAGGAAAGTAGGGAAAATGAAGGAAAGAGGAGGAAATGAAGGAAAAAGAAGCGAACATGAAGGAAAGAGAGGGGGAAAGAAATATGTGGGGAAAGTGATAAGGGAAAATGGTTAAAGCAAATTGTATGAGGAAGGAAAAGTGAAGAATGGGAAGCGTGATGAAGGGAGGGGAAAAAGGGGAAGAAAAAAGGGAAATATGAGACAAAGAGTAAGGGAGAGAGAGAGAGAGAGGAGAGAGAGAGAGAGAGAGAGAGAGAGAGAGAGAGAGAGAGAGAGAGAGAGAGAGAGAGAGAGAGAGTCCATGTAAGTGTGTGAGATAGATAAGAAAATGATGTATAGAGAGAGAGAAGGGGAAAAAGTTATGGAGGGTAATGAAGAAGGGAGGAAGGCTAAAAGGAAAAAAAAGGAAGGAAAGAAGGAAAGGAAAGATTGGAGGGGAAAAAATGGAGGATAGTGTGAGGGGAATATTGGAGGGAAAGAGAGAAGAGAGTGAGGGATAGGATGACGAAAAGGGGTGAGAAAATAATGAAGGAAGGAGGGAAGGAAGGAAGAAAGGAAGGAAGGAGGGAGGGAAGGAGGGAGGGAGGAAGGAAGGAAGGAAGGAGGAGGAAGGAGGGAAGGAAGGAAGGAAGGAAGGAAGGAAGGAAGGAAGGAAGGAAGGAAGGAAGGAAGGAAGGGAAGGAAGGAAAAGGAGGGAGGAAAAGGAAAACTTCTCAGGTATAATACACAACACACCTTCCACTAGTAATGCATATTTTATCCCCCCCCACTACTACCACACCACTACTACCACCACAACCCCCCCATCACCACTACTACCACACCACTACCACCACCACCACCACCACCCCTCCCACCACCACTACCTCCCCTACCACCGTACCACCACCATCCTCGCAACTAAAATAAAAAAAATAAAAAAATAAATACCTCATTCCTTACAAGACGAAAGTAATGTCACTTCCGGGAACATGGAAAATAAGTAACCTGTTCCTGAAAAGACTGATCTACCCCCCTCTCCCCCCTCCCCTCCCTCTGTCCCCTCCCCCAACACCCCCCCATCCCTCCCCTTCCCTTCCCTACCCCTGAAAAACAGACAAAATAAGGTAGGTATGATATATAAAAGATAAATAGAAAGAAGATAAATGACGTGTTTTCTTTTGACCTTGGCGTGAAAAATCTGCCGCTTCGAAAAATAACAAAAATGATGATG
>JACEEZ010017815.1:2500-35000 GCA_016584305.1 Chionoecetes opilio
ACATATAATTTAAATATTTTCTCTAAAAATATAGACCTTTTAAAACCAAAATATATATATAATATATATCTATATATATAATATTTTATTTTCTATATATAATCTTATATTTTAATCTAATTTTTTTATATCATTTTTTATATTTTCCCTTTTTTATAAAATTAATAATCCCTTTAATATACCCATGATCTTTTTTTTTTGCCGTGATGCATTTAATTTTTTGGCTGATCGCGGGAGATCCTGGTATGGTCTCGAGGCGCTGCACGGGGGGGCCCAAAGCCTTTGGGCCTTGGGGGTTCTCCTGGCTCAAACCCAAGGTCCGTTTTTTGGAGCCCCTTACTAGTTAACCCGTGAACAGTCTGTTCATGCGTGTGGCGAGGACTTGAGATCTTGGAAATTTTTTACATCCCTTGGTAGCGCAGCCCCTTTAATGACGGCGGGTCACTCAAGAAGTCTTACGGCGGGTTGGCTCCCCCGGGTTTTATGGACTCGCTCAGGGGGATTTTTTGGGGTTTGTGGGTACCTGTGCAGAAGGAAAAAGATCCGGTTTCTTCAAGTCGCTTGTGATCCCTGTCTTATCAAAGGGTTGTGAGAAAATAAAAAAAAAACAAATATGACTTAAAAGAGAAATAAAGGGCCTTTGGTAATAAGTGTTTTTCCCCGAATCATGGGGTACGCTGGAGGGGTTACGTGTAAAATCAGCGATTCCCGTGAGATTGAATCGAGGTTTATTATCTGTATGGTACGCCCGCCCCAAATTTGGGCCATAGGGGTTTTTGGCCCCCCTACCCGAAACCGATCCTTCCCATGGGGTTTTGTATTGAAAGAGACAATCCGGCTTGGAGGATCCAGGGGGCGCCCAAAAGGGCTCTTTGGTTGGGGCAATTTGATTTTTTCTTGTCGAGGGCTGCTTGGTAGGGGAAAAGGGACCCCTCCCTGGGAACCGCGCGTGGGGGGACCCTCGGGAGGGGGCGCCCGGGGGGTTTGGGCGGGGCGACGCGCCCCCCGGCTTTCCCCCAAATGATTGATTGATATATATAAAAAAAACCATATATAAAAAAAACATTTTTCTATATATATATATGATAAAAACAAAATATATTTTTATATATTTTATTTTTTTCATTTTTTTAAAAAAACCTTTATATATATATATAATATTATATATATTTTTTATTTTTAAAAAGATATAAATTTATTATAAAAAAAAACTTTTTTTCTTTTGCAGTGGCGTACCGAACCCGCGAATAGTTTTATTTGCATTTGTGCTTTTAAGATCACGAAACCAATTTTTGTCCTGAAAGGGGGTATTCATTGATTTTTTTTAAGATTTTTGTGATTAAAATTTGGGTGCCGCATTTTTCCAAATTTTTTTACGCATACTCTGAGAAAAACGGGGAACTATAAAAAAAAAATTTTCCCTGGAAAAAGTCACCAGATTCCCGTTCACGGGTTTTATTGGTAAAAATGTGACTTTTTTTCGGGAAAAACTAGTAACAAAACCGTTTTTTAAAGTTTTTTTTTTTAAAATGTCACGCTTTATTTCCCCAAATCATTTTTAAAAGATTCGCAAACGGGATGCTGTGACTCGCGGAAAGAAACAATAATTCGCGAAAATTTTGGCCCTTTTTTAAAATTTTTTAAATGGGAAACCAACCTTGTTTTTTTACCGTTTAAAAACAAACTCAATCACTGTGTTCCTCTGGTCCAAAATATCATTCCCACCCCTTTTTTCCCCCCAAACAACGTTCTTCTTCACAAAAAACTTTTTTGGACTCTCCCTAAAACTTCGGGTTTAAAATTTTTTAATTTTTCCCGATTCGGGTTACGCATTTCCAAAAAATTTTTTTTTCCTTTGGAAAAATTTTGAAAAAAAATTATATATTTTAAAATTCAGAAAACTGTCCTCATAATAAAGGGTACAACCCCAGTATTATTTTTTATGAACTAGAATGTCATAATGAAAAATATCATTCCGTACTTCAAAAACCCTCATGGCACGAGAAAATGGAATGCATCCTTTTTTACTTTCAAAAAATTGCCATTTTTTGGGAGGCCCGAGGCCCGAGTAAATGACTTCGCTTTTTGGGCGGGAAAAGGGGATATTAAAATTTGGTCACCTATGCGGGGAAATGCCGCTAAAAAGTTTTGTAATATGTATATTTTTAAGAAAAATTTTTAAATTTTTGTTCAGTATTATTTCAGCTTTTTTACATCAGGTTGAAGTTGTTGATACACTATTTTGTGTGAACTAATGATGGTCTTGTTTTTAAAGTTGATTACAGGAAAGATAAAATAATTGTTTTTTGAGTGATTGTTTTCACTTTTTTGGGCAGCTTGGATAAGTGTAAGTGACATAGCACGAGTGGATGGCTAAAATTTTTATGACCGTGACTCATGAAATTTTTTACTTTATCGGGATTACATTATTTGGGTAGGTGTTCCCAAAAAAAAAGATGAATATCCTTAAGCGACCTTCATAACTTTTTTGGGTTAAATTTTGCATTTTTGGGTGTATTTTTTTTTTTTAAATAAAGGATTCTTGTTTAAAATTTTAGGGGGTTAATTTTTTTGTTTATGTTTAAATTTTTTTAACCAAAAATTTTTTCCCAAATTTTTTCCTTTTTGGGGTTTCACTAAATATTTTTTTAAAAAGGTTTTTTTTTTACATAAACAAAGGCCCGGGCCCAAAGGGGCAAAAAAAGGGTTAAAAAAAAGCCCGTTTAAATTCCCAAATCCCTGTAAAAAAAGACAGTAAAGAATAAAAAAGGGGGGGTTTGGCCAATTTAGTTGGGAGGTGCCCTTGAAATCCTCTCTTGAAAAAAATTAAGTCGTGGGAAGGAAAGAAAAATAAAACAGGAAGAAAAGTTCCAATTTTTACCAGTAAAAGGGAAAAAGAAAAAAGATACTGTTAAACTTTTGCATTAGGAAAAATGGGAAAAAATAGGGATGAAATGAGTAGAAAGTTTTTTGGGGCCAGCGTGGCCGCGGGAGAGGGTGGGGCCCATGCAGTTTTCAATTTTAAACAACCCAATGGGGCAAAAAAAAAAAAATAAGGGTAAAATCCCAAGAGAAAAAAACATTGCGGGGGTGATTTATAGATTAAAAGGCCGCACTAAGAGGGGGGGAGTTGAGAGGGGAAAATTTTTTTGACTAAACCCCCTGTTTTGGAGAGCTTGTAGTGGCCCCCCCCAAACATGAGAGACATACTCCAAAAACATACATGGGGGGATAAGGCTCCTTAGAGAGCAAGAAAAGGGGAGGGAAAAAAAAGCAACCCCAAACCCCACGGGAAACACCAAATTCTTAGAAGCTTTTTTAAAAGCAAGAGATGAAGGTGGATTTCCTTTCAGTTTTTTTAGTAAAGGATAGTCCAAAAAATGTTCTTTGTTAAAGGGAGGAAAAACGGGGGTTGGCATTTGTCATTGGGGGAAAAAAGGGGGAGAAAAAAATTTTTTGTCTTTGGTAAAGGGGTTTTTTTTTCCGGATTTTAAGGAAAAAAGGTTTAAAAAGAAATTTGGAAAAACTTTTGAGGTTTTTCAAAAAAAACAAAACCCAAGGTTTTCCTTTTCCAATCCAGAAATTAAAAATTAGAAAAAAAAATCCAAAGGCATTTTAAAAGGGCCCCTTTTCCTTTTTTTTGGCCCCCCCCCCTGGAAATCCAACTTTAGTTTCCTGTTTTAAAAATTTGAACTTTTCAAAAATTTTAAAACTTTTTTTTTGAAAAAATGCAAGGGGTAAAATTGCCATTCAGCCCTTTAGGGAAGGGGGGAAATGGGGGGCCCCTTTGAAGGTTTTTAGACTTAAAAGAAAGGAATTTAAAATTAAAAAATAAAAAAATACTTTAAAGAAAAAGAGAGGGGGGGGAAAAAAATTAAAGGGAAACGAAACCCCTTTTAAAAAAGAACACCCAGGGGGAAAAAAAAACAAAAAAAATTGGTTTTTTTAAAAAAGGTTTTGAAGAAGAAAATTTCTTAAAAGGGGTGGGAAAATTTTTTTGGAAGCAAAAATAAAAAAAAAAAGGGGGAAGAAGATAAAAAAAGGGGGATTTGGAAATTTTAAAAAGGATTTTTGGCCGTTTAAAAAATTTTTTGATATGAAACAAAAAAAATTTTAAACCCAAAGGGTTCCCAGGCTTTTGGGAAAATTAGAAAAATTGTAAAATTGGCCCTTTAGGAAAACCTTTTTCGTTTGGGGTCGAAAAAAGGTTTTTGGAGATGTTCTTTAAAAATTTAAATTAATTAATTTTCAAAATTTTAAAAAGGAAAAGAAAACCCCTTAGGACGGAGTTTGAAGGAAAATTAGAATCACCCCCCTTAAATTTGGGGTGACCCCTTTCCGGAAAAGGGGGAAAAGGTTAATAAAAAGAAAAAATTTCCGGAAAGGAAAAACCCAAACCTTTTGGAGAAAAAAGGGGGAAAGAAACCCGGGTTAAGGTTGGGAGAAAGTTAAAGCATTTTGGGGGTTTTCCAAAAAGGGCCCAAAATAACAGGGGAGGGAGAAGGAAAAAGGTTTCATAAACCAAAAGGGTTTTTTTTTTAACCCTAATTTAAAATTTTCCCTTTTTTAAATTTTGGGAATTTTTGGGGCCTTTTAAAGAAAAATAGGGAAAAAGGAAAAAAAAAATTAAGAAAAAGTTAAATGAGGCCAAAGAGTTTGAAAAGGATTTTAATTTTTTAAATATTTTTTTTTAAAAAAAAATGGGGTTTGGCCCAAAGGCGTTTATAAAACCTTGTTTTCGAAATTGAGGAGGTCCGCCCCTGTGGGGGCCCCCTCTTTTTTTGGGGACCAAAACCCCCCAGAAAAAACCCTTTCCCCGGTTTTTAAATTGGAAAGGGAAAAAACGCCCCGAAAATATTTGAAACAGGGTTTACAAAAATGGGGCAACTTGGAAAATAAAAAACCTTAATTTTAAAAAAATGAAATTCCTTATTTACGAAATAAGGAAAGATTTGGCTTATTCCCTTTTAATTTAAAAACATTTTGGAAAAAATAAAAAATATTTTTAATTGGGGCCCCCGTGGGAAATTTTAAAGTAAGAAAGGATAGGTTAAAAAAAACCCCACAAATGGTGGGGTTTTTTTAAGGCGGTCAAAAATACGGAGGGGAAACCGAAGGAAAAACCTTGATGTTTTTTTTAAAGGAAAAACCTTATAGTTTTTTAAAAAGGTTTTCTTGAGCGGGAAGAGCTCTCCGGCCGCCGAACTTTGAAAAAAGTTTCAGGGTTGTGGGGGTTTTTAAACAGAATTTTTCTTAACCCAAACCCGCATAAATTTTTTAGGTGGGGTTTTTTGGGGTGTTACATTTTTAGGGGCCCGGGGAAAAACGGGGAAAAAATATTTTAAAACGCGAAAAAACCTCAATTTAATTTTGGGTGAAAAACCTTTTAAAACCGGGGAAAACCTTTTTTTTAAAAACTTTCCCAAAAAAAGGAGTTTTGGAAAACAAAACCCCTTTTTAAAATTTTAGGGAAAAATCCCAAAAGGTTAAAAATTCCTGAATTTGGGGGAGGAAGAAAAGGCCCCCGGGAAAAATAAACAGAAACCCCAAATCAAAAGGGGGGGAAAATTTGGGTGGAGGGAAACAATATTAAAAAAACAAAGGGAAAAAACCCATGTGGGAAAAAGGGAATACCCCAAGTTGGGCCCCCAATACTTCCCCTTTTGAAATTTCTTGAGCCAACCCACCCTTTCTTCCCTGCTTTTCCTTTTCCACAAACTAAACCTTTGGGGGCCCTTTTTTCTTAAAACCGGTTGGGTTTTAATTTTTAAAAATGGGTAAACCTTTTTTTCCCGTAGCTTTTATAACCGGTTGGCATCCAAAAAATTTGGGGAATTTTGAAAACCTTTCCCCCCCTTAGAACCTTTAGGAAAAACCGGGGTTTTGCAAGGTGGTTTTTTGGGAAAAGTCTGATTTGGGGGAGGAAAAAAAATGTCGGATAAAGGGGAGGGGACGTTAAAAATATAGGGGGGAAAAAAAAGGGGTTTTGGGAAAATTGTTCAAGTTTTTCAAAATTGGGGTGGATAAAGCCGCCCTTTTCAAATAATATTTCAATTCCTTGTACCACACCTTTTTCCCCGGGATGTTTATTAAAATTTTTTTGAACCCTTTTTCCCTTGAAAATCGGGGGAAACCATTAATTGAAGGTAAAAGGGTTCGAAGGTTTTTCCCGTTTTCCCTTCCAAAAAAAAAAAGGTTTGGCAAAACTTTTTAAAAAATTAAAATTGGGGATTTTTTCTTTTCTGGGGTTGTACGAAAGGGGCGGCCAAAAAAAGGACGGCAAAACCACAAAAAAAGCACCACACAAAAAAAAACCATCACACAACCCACCAAAAAAAAAACCCCCCCAACACACCAAAAAACACCACAAAAAAACCAACACCCCCCCCCAAAACCCCGGGCCCCCCAAAAAAAAAAAACCCCCCAACCCACCCCCCCCCCCAAAACACACCCACACACAAAAACACACCACCAACACCACACACCACCCCCACACACACACACACCCCAACACACACACACACACACACACACACACACAAAACCCACACACCACACACACACCCCAACACACACACCCCACCCACACACACCACCACAAAACACACACCACACACACACACACACACACACACCCACCCACACACACACAAAAAACACACACACACACACACACAGAAAACAAAACCCCACCACACACACACACACACCCACCACACACACACACACACACCCCAACACACACACACACCCCAAAACCCCACACCACACAAACACACACCCACACACACACCCAAACCACACAAAACCACACACACACCCCACACACACACACACACCCACACACAACACAAACACCACACACACACACACACACCACACACCACACACACACACACACACACACAAAACCCCCAAAACCCACACAAAACCACACACACCACACACCACACACCCCACACACACACACACCACACACACAACACACACACACAACCACACCCAACAACTCCACACCCCCCACCCCACAAACACAACACCACACACACACACCCCACACCCCACACACACCCCACACACCCCCACACACACACAAAACACACCCCACACACACACCCCACACACACAACACACACACACACACCACCCCAACACACCACACACACACACCCCAAAACCCCCACACACACGCCAACACACACAAAACCAAAAACCACACACACACACACACACACACCCCAACACACACACACAAAAACACACACACACACACACACACACACACCCCACACACACCCCACACAACACACACACCACACACAACCCCACCCACACACCCCACACACACCACACACAAACACACACACAAAACACACACAACACACACAACACACACACACACACCACACACACACGGGACACACCCACACACCCACCCCAAACACACACAACACACACACCCCACACACAAACACAAACACGTTTTAGTTTTTGCCTTTTTCTGGAGTGTTTTTTTCCCCCGTCAACCATTTTTTTTTTCATCGTCCCCAATCTTCTTTTTTCCCTTTTGCAATTAAAGGAGACCATTTTCCCATCCCCAAAACCGAAAGGTTTCCCAAAGAGAAAAGGGAACCCTGGGTTTTCTAAAACAAGGATTGTTAATAGTTTTTAAAAATTTTGTGTACTTACTTTCTGTAAACAAAAGGCAAAAGAAAAAAGCCGTTGGCCGTTTTTTAAAGGCATCACCCATAAATCCAACAAGCACAATTGCTATCCGGGAACAAGACGGAATACCCTTTAAACTTAAACTTCTAATCCTTTCTGCCATTCTTTTTTATTGCGATGGATTTTCTGAATTTCTCCAACCCTTTTCCCTTTCCCTGCCTGAATAGATTCGTTTTTCAATGCTATCTAGATTTTTACGTAAACCCCCTTTTAATACCGCTTGAATTACCTTTTGATAATTTTTTTTTTACGTCTATTTAATTGTTTTTCTGCCGTAAACTTTTTACGTTTTCCCAAAAGGGAAAATTTATTTGTTTAAACTTTCCCAAATATTTTGCTGCACGTTTTTTCCAAAAATTTTTTAACCCGGGGATCATTTTAAATCCTTTTTTCCAAATTTCCCCCAATTTTTTCCCTTTTATCTCACTGTAATTGGGGGATTCCATTTTTTCCAAAAGTTTTTTTTGGGAAACCCAAAATCCAAAATGTGAAAATAATTATAATATATAATATATATTAAAATAAAATATATATTTTTAAAATATATATATATTTTTATATTTTTAAAATATATTTTATATTTTAAATATATATATATTTTATATATTTTTTATATATAATTTTAAAAAAAAAAATATTTATATTTTAAATAAATTAAATAATTATTCTTAATATAAAATTTATAAATTTGTTTAATAAAAAATTAAAAAAAAAATTTATAAAATCATAAACCCTTTTTATTTAATTGTCCAAACTAATTTATTTAATTTTTCCCCCCCAAAAGGCTTTTAACTTTCCCAAAAAAAGTTAAAAACCCCGGGTTTTTTATTTTCAAAATTTGACATGGATCTGAAGCCCCCCCTTTTTGTGTTGAAGGCGGGGTTTTTTGGGGTGGTGGTAAAGACCCCGGAAAAAAAACCTGTGGGTTTTAACCGTTTTGGGATCAGGGGGGTTTTTTTTGGGGGTTTGGGGGCAAAAAGGTGTTCCAAAAGGTCTTTCCAAAAAAAACAAAGGGTTTTTCCCCAAACACCCCCTTTCACGCTGCACCCCCCGTTTCCCCAAACCCCCAAACCACTCGCTCCTTCTTTTTTCCGAAAGGGGAGCTTAGCACCACCCCTGTAAATATTTGGGTTTCGTCCCCTTTTTTTTAAAAAAATCACTCTCTGTCGGGCCGGTGAAGGCTTGCCCCAAGGGGTCCTTACCGCAGAACCTGTCAGGGTATGAGGAAAGAGGGGAACGCTTTCATTTTCCAAGCAAAAGTTTTTCTTATACCTGAAATCTGAAAATTTTAATTTCCTGCTTTGGTGACTTCGTCATTGCTATTGTACCTGCACTACCACGCACTTCATAAAAATATTTATCACGCTGGTTCGCCAAAGAATAAATGAAAAACAAGATCGAAGCATCGCATATGGCGTACTGTCTCGATCAGTCGCACACGGTGATCCATGCCACTAATAATTTTTTAAACATTTGGATGCATTTTTATCAGACAATGCATTTTTAGCAGGCAATATTAAAGCTCCTTAAAACTGGAATTTTGCAATCGTAGCCCGATATCTGAGAGGGATAGTAAAACAGTGGCGTTTGATTACCTACCCATAGGGCCCCCAAAACCCCGTATAGCGGGTAGGCCCGGACGAAAAAAAACAAAACAAAAATTTTCCCTATTTTCCCAAAGACAGCACGTCCAAAATCCTGGGTTTAAGAGCAGACTGTGCTGCTTAAAAATAACCTTCTGAAATTGTTTTTACAGTATGTGAGGAAGTTAATTCCAACTTGTGATGTCATAGACCTCGATGTCCCAAAAATCTTCACAAAGGGGCCCTTTTTTGACACAATTCTGAGAGGAAAATTACCCGAAAAGGCAATTTTTTTCCCCAAAATGTTGGGTACTTATTAAATGACACTAGGGAAAATAATTATATTGATTTGGGCCCAAACCCCCTAGTGATTTTCCGTACTTTTAAAAATAAAGGGGTTTTCCCAAAATTTTAAATGGAATCAGTATTCCCTTTATATATTTATAAATAAAATTGAAAGTGGAATCGTAAAACAGTGTGTCACAGTTTGCAGATAATTCCCCTCGGAGATTAAAAAGGAAAACATTAAAACCCATATTCTTTTAAGGTTTTTTCCCAAAAAATCCCAAAGACCATCTGTGATCAAGCAAATGAAGGAAAAATTCTCTGTAAAACTGGGAAATTTTTAAATTTATGCTCCCTTTCGATCACAAAAATCGAATAAAATTTTTTAAATTCATGGGGATTCACAGCCTAAAGTGAATCAAAGGGAAATTCTATACTTTTTTTCTTTACCATCGAGGGGAGACATTTGAAATGAATCTCCTCCTCCCTTATGCCAAACCTATTCCTCGTGTTTCCCTCCCTCCCCCAAATTTCGGGATTTTCTTCCTTTTCCCCTCCTTACCCCCTTTCCCTTTACTCCGCTTATCTCCTTCCCCTTTCTTTTCCCTCTCTAAACCCCCTTTTCCGCTACCCTTTTCCCTTTTTCCCTTTTTTTCCCGTCCCTTTCCCCTCGCGTTTTTCCTCGTCCCCTTTATAAAGTCTTCCCCCCCTACTGTTCTTTTTCCACCCCTTTCACATTTTTCCCTTTTTTTTTATCCTGCTTTTACGCTCTAGTTTCTCTTTGCTTTTTCTCTTCCCCGGGTTTTTTGTTTTCCTCCCCCTCCTCCTCCTCCTCCTCCTCCTCCTCCTCCTCCTCCTCCCCTCCATTTTTTCCCTCATCATCATCATCAATACTGCGGGTTTTGTTTATTACCCCTTGAAAATGAAATGAATTAGATAAAGGGAAAAGGGAACGTAAAAAAAAAAAAAATTTTCTTAAATTTCGAAACAATTAAAAAAAAAAAAAAAAAGATTAAAGTAATCAGATTGCTTAGCTTATCCAAAAAAAAGTTAAATAGTGAAATTTGGGAGATCTTTAAAATATTTTAAAAGAAATTTGGGGGACGAAATATTTCACACCGTGCCCCAAAAGTCCCCAGGAATACCGGATAGATTTTTCTTATTTTTTTTTTTACTTAAGATTTAATCAATTTATCTCACGAAGCCAAAAAAATTTTTTTCCCTAAAATTATTGTTTTTTCCCTTTAATAACTTATTGAAAATAGGGATAGAAAAAGGGTGATTCAAAAATTTTAAAAACCCACTAAATATTTCCTCGTAATATACTCTACTTTCCCGCGCTGTCTTGGCACTTGTACTTCAAAGGATTTCCCTTTTTTCTCTTTCCCCTTTTTATGTAGACTTTTTCAAAAATAAATTTTCCCCTTAAAATCTTTTAACATTGTTTCCCCCCCCTCACATGTATATTTGACTGGGTAGTTCTTTCCTATCCCCGCAAAAAGCCTCATTTGGAAACCCAATTCCTAAGATCTGTTTTTTTTTTCCTTTCTCCCTTTCTGCCTTTATAAATTTATCTTCCTTTTCCATACTCACCTTCACCGGGAGTTTTTCCCGTTCTGGTTTCCCTTTTCCCCAAAGCATCGAAAAAGCAACACTTATTTTTCCCGGAAAAAGTAGAATCCATGCGGTACTTTCGAAAGGGAAAAAGGTCAGTTTTTTGGGACGTGACACTCTGGAGCCTGGGTCGCTTGACGCACCTGGGTTTTTGGGGGAAAAGAAAAAATTTGAATAGGGTTAAGGTCGTCACTCAGGGCCCGGGAATTAAAAACCAAAAGCCCAAAAAAACTTTCGATTAAGGTTTTCTGGTAGGCAAAAAAAACGACCTTAAAAGGTTTTTTTTACGTCTATAAAAAAAAGGACCTAGGGTTGCTTGGTTCGTTTAAAAAAATTTGGTTTGGGGGAGATTTTTAATTCCCGGTGAGGGGTAAATTTTTACATTTTTTATCATTATTTCTTGAGTGTTTTTTTTCCCGGGGGCATATTATGCAGGGTGGTACCTGATAGTAAACAGATGTTTTTTAATAGGTGAGGAAATGGAAACTAAAAGATTTGTATAAATAAGGGAAAAATTTTGAGATGGTATAGAAGAATGACGAAGTAGGGGCACCAGGCCAATTAATTTTATCCCCGGTACTAAAAAAATGCAAAGAGGTTGTTATTTAGTCTTTTGTGCACATTTTTAGGAAATCGTTGATTTGGGAGTGCCCCTTGAGGGGGAGGAAAGGGGGATGTAGTGCCCTTTTCAAGAAGGGGGATAGAGGATTAATGCCCCAAAAAATTTTTTTCCCCGGGGTTGTCTGACTTCAGGGGAGGGGAAAATTTTTGAATCTTTTATTGCAAAAAACATGCAAAAGAATTTAGAGAAGCATGTTTTTGGAAATGATTCCCCAAATGGGTTCCCCCAAGGGGAGATCATTTTCCCCACCAATTTTTTGAGTTTTTTTAAAAAAAATTTGAGGGAGCAATAATTTTTGACAATATGATATTGTATACCTTGGGCTTTGTAAGGGAAATTTGACAAGGTACCCGGGAGAAAAGACACTGAAATAATGTTTTGGCCATGGAATAAAATGGGAAGGTTTTTCGTTGGAAAAGATTTTTGGCTAAGTCAAAAGGGAAACCCAAAGGGGGTTCCCATTAAAGGTTCTAAAACTGAAAGGGGGCAGTTTAAAAAGTGGGTTTCCACGGGGGCTGTTTTGGGGGCCCCTTTCTAAATTTTTTATTTTCATCAACGACTTAGATAGTGGATTACCCGTGATAAACACAAGTTTGCTATGATACTAAATAAGTAGGATTATTATAAACACAGTCTGAATGTAAAAAAAGTTTTTCGGGGGACTTAATTTATTTTTAAAGAGGGGGGAAATCAGGTTTGGGAGATGGAATTTTTAAAATTTACCAAAGTGTAGCGTAATTAATGTTGTAGAAAAATCCTTAAAAATAGGTAATTTATGATACGCAAAGATCGCTGAAAAAAATTTAAAGGGGAGAAAGATTTGGGTGGGGGGTAACCTCAGACTTTTGGGGCCTAGAAACCCAAAGTTTAGGCTAAAAATCAAAACTTTTTTAGGGGTTTTTGGATTCATTACCCCCAAATGTTTAAAAGGAAATTTCTTTTGGGTTTTTCTAAAAACTTTAATTTTGGGTCTAGTCAGACACACCTAGAGTCCTAGACTAAACGGTTTCCCTTTTTGGGCTTTGTATTTCAGGATGGATTTAAAAATTCCTTTTTAGAAACGTGCAGAGAAAAAGGGTAACCAAAAAGAACAGGGGAAAGCTAACTTTAGTTATTTAGGGGGAGATTGAAACTAAATTCCCTTTACACTCAAACGAGAGGCGTAGAGTAAGGGGGGATTTTACAAAGTTTTTTAAGTGGTTTTAAAAGGGTACAATAAAAAGAGGGTAGGAAAAGTTCTTACGGGTAGTAATCAGGGTAGACCCAAAAAGTAACGGATTCAAACTGGTTTAAAAAGTTAAAATTTTTAAAAAAAAATATGGAGAAACTGGTTCACCCAAAAGTGGAAAAGAAATTTGGGAAAGGACCATCCCCAGGGATTTTGTGGGAAAAGGGAGTCATAGGGATTTTAAAAAGAAGGCTGGACATTTCATGAATGGGGATGCAGAGTGGCTTATGATCTTTATTAAGTATAGACCGGTCAAGATTTCCCGGCCTCTGTTGCTTCTTTATGTTCTTATGTCTCTTAAGAATTGGTGGAGTATACACACACTTTTTTTTCTTCTCTCTACATCTCTCTCTCCTCTCATACTCCTCAGCGCTCATCTCTCTTCTCTCTCGTAAACTCAGCTCTCTCTCTCATCCTCTCTTCTCTCCTCCTCTCTCTCTCTCTCTCTCTCTCTCTCGTCCTATTCTCTCGTCTCTCTTCCTCTCCGTCTCTCTCTCTCCTCTCGTCTCCTCTCGTGTCTTCATCTCTCTCTCTCTCATCTCACTCTCCTCTCACTCTCTCTCTCTCGTCTCTCTCTCTCTCTCTCTCTCTCTCTCTCTCTCTCTCTTCTCTCTTCTCTCTCTCCTCTCTCTCTCTCTCCTCTCTCTCTCTTCTCTCCTCTCTCTCTCTATCTCTCTCTCTCGCTCTCTCGTCTCTCTTCTCTCATCCTCCTCATCTCTCTCACTTCTCTCTCTCTCTCTCTCTCCTCTCTCTCCCCCCCCCCCTCCTTACATTGCATTATATTTCTTGAGGATGTTTTCGGATAGTACGATGCCAGCTTTATATCTTTTCGGCGCGTATTATCCAGTTTTTCTGTAAAAAGAAGGTCTAATAAGATATAAATTCTCTTTTAATCTTTAGTAAATTTCTGCGTTTCAATACCTTTTTTTCTCTCTCCCCTCTGTAGGTGGATAAATGGAGTGGTGACGCATTATTGGTATATTTAGGAAATCATTTGGATCCGCGCATGCTTCCTAAAACACATGAAAATCTAACTATGATAATTGATAGTCCAGTGTGGAGGTGGATATTCCAGACCCACAAGTCTGGAAACCCTAGTCGTGCGCCTTGATTATCAATTATCTCATTTTCCCTTTACGGGTAGTCAATTCTCTCAGTCTTTATCTCCTGTCAATGATTCGTGAAGTTATTATTTCTAGTAAACTACCTTAATATTACCCAACTGTGAACGTGAGCCACTCACCGTAGTAATTTCCAGTTTGCTCCTCACAGTTGCTGCCGAGGTGCCCGGAGGAACACACACACGCAAAGGCAGCCCCGTAATACCCACCGTTCTGACGACGGATCTGAACTCACCCCGCACTTGGAACCGGGGCGGGTTTTTGGTCATCCACTTGTCTGCAAAAAGAATCAATGTTAATTTTAGTGAAACTATACATCCCTATTTTTGACGTACTAATGACTCCTTTGTGACTTCAGTAGACTTATTGACCCTGAGCCATTTTTTTTTATCATGGGAATCTATATTACCCAGATGACCCTGATCTTATTCTTGTTTGTCTAACGCCCTAACTACAATGAGTTCGAATAGGGAACAAAACTAACTCCATTCAACGGAAAATGCTTAAGACAAGAACCTGGATTTTTTTTCAATATTTCAAAGAAATCAGTCCCTGTCAAATTACATTTGAAGTTTACACTGAAATGAAATTCGTGCGTCTAGCAACGAGGTAAGGATCTCGTTTGGAATGGGCCGTACTTGCACGATAACCTCTCACTCAACTAAAATGCCCTAAAAAAATGGAGTTGCTACTCATCTAATGGAACTCCATTCCTGAGTAACGGCGGCTAAAACTTTTGAGAATGAGTAGAATTAATTTTATTTTTGTGATTTGACAGATAAAGTATATCATGATGATAACGTTTGAAATCTCAATATATGTTATTTATGTGAAAATACTTTTGGATTAACATTAAAGACTACTGAAACTATCCATCTTTACATTCTAATTTGGCTTGAGGAGAACAAACTTGTATTGATACATCTTTGCATCATAACACGATACTGAGTTGTACCAAATTTCCTCACTCACCTATACTTTGTAACATAATTTGGCCAATCGTTTTGTCCCGGTGAGAAAGTCCTCTCGTTGGCCGATGAGTCCCTGCATGATGAGATCTTGGTGGCGATGGTTGTCTTTGCCGTTAATTGTGAAATTGCCTGGAGAATGCAAGATATAAGAGGAACATTTTGATACGAGAAAATGTACAATCTGCAATAATCGCAGGATATGTTTGAATCTATATACTCTACCATGCAGATTTGACATAACATGGTACGTTCAATACAAAGAAACGCATGGATATCTATGAAGAAAATTGAAAGTTTTTGTAGCATTGTACAACAATAGGGATTGTTGACCTACGTACCTTGGAGCCATATTGGCATGTCTGAGAATAGTCATACGCAATGTGTCCTCAAGTCGAGTAACTTGCGGAATATTTGTTTAAAGTTTCCTTTCATGTCGACTTGATGTTCTCGTTATTAACGACCACAATAATCATCACGGTCTGGGCGACTCTGCTCGTGCATGAACCCTGTGTCGGGTGTCGATCTCATGAGCAACGATACCAAGCTGTGGTGATGGCAAAAGGCAGAGTGTAATTAGTAAACTCATAGAACATGCTTTAATAACACGACACACCACACTTAATATCACTACTACTACTAACTACTACTACTACTACTACTACTACTACGACTACTACTACTCCTCCTCCTCCTCCTCCTCCTCCTCCTCCTCCTCTCCTCCTCCTCCTCCTCCTCCCTCCTCACTCCTCCTCCTCCTCCTCCTCCTCCTCCTCCTTTCCCCCCCCCCCCCCCCCCTCCTCACTCCTCTTCACATTCCCTCCTCCTCCTCCTTCCGCCTCCTCCTCTCCTCCTCCTCCTCCTCCTCCTCCTCCTCCGCCCTGCCGTACAAAAAACCTCACGCAAGGTACCAACTATCAAGGAACTAAATTACTCCTACACAAATGCCAGAAGCATTATTTTAAAGCGTTTACGATTATTAGCATACGTGTTTGCCGAAACGAGAACGCCAGATATCGTCAGTATCAATGAGAGGTTGGGTCAACACAAAAGATAAACATTTTACAAGCTGAAATAGCCATTCAGCTATAAAGATATTCCTAATTGTGCCCGCACGACAGAGCAGGTGGAGGTGTCTTCTTTACATTTAAAGAAAATTTGCAAGCAGATCGAAGATCGATAAAGTAAACAAGATCATTATGACTCAGTCTACGCAAGATTAAGCCTAAGACGGTAAATTGCTAACTATTGGGAGCAATATATTCGTCCTCCCAAATCTTTAATGCGGAAAGTAGATTGCTCCTGTATGACGAGATATCAAAGTCAGTGTGCAACGAAGATACTAAACGAGACAAGTATTCTGTGGAGATTTTTAACCTTCCTCGTATAAACTGGCCTAATAATTTTAGCTGATAGAGAAAGTAAATGCGATTGCTTGATATGGTGAACGAAGTATATTTTAAATCAGGTGTGTCCGCTAGCTACAGGGATAATAGTATCCTAGATTTAGTTAAGTTTTCACTACCGCATTGATCTGATTGATACTGGCGGATATAGTGAACATTTGGCAAACAGTGATCACAGGCTAATCCGATGCGGCTAAATTGCAATGTAGACATCACAGAAAATCGTTTACTAGTCCCAAATTATAACAATGCAGATTTTTTCACGAAGATCATCAGGGTACTCAAGCGAGTTGAATGGATGACCTACTAATGGTGAATAACGCCGAAAATGTTGTAAATTTTATTCACAAATAAACCCAATCGGTGGGTGGAAAAACATGTTCCCATGTAGAAACGTTTGAATACTAAACAGACCCGGTGACCAGTTGTATGAATAATGGATCCAACAAATTCATTGACAGAAAATCGCCGTAGCGTATAATAAGTATTTACAAACGATCAAGTGCAGACTGCGCTTCCTAGAGAATACAATGCCGTCAACGTCGCTGCAAAAAGGGGAAAAAAAAAACCCCTAATTAAGTCTAAAAAGCGCGAGTATGAAGAAAAAATGTGCAAAGGATCCAAATCAAACCCGAAAAGGTCTTTCATACGTTCGAATTAAGAAAAAACGTCAAAACAAGTATTGGGCCCTAAAAGATAATAATATATCTCGGTAAATGATACTAAGAGTATGGCGTTCTACTACATGAATACTTAAGGCCGGTATTTTATTAAAGAAGAAACGAACGCCATTACCAGAACCAGTAAACATTGTATGCTGGACTCGTGTAAGGGATTAGACTGGTAATAGGAGAGATAACAAGTAGACGAAATATCAAAGTATTTGCTGAAACTTGACCCAGCAAAATCGTGGGGGTGGACGAAATTCTCGCCGCGGGCTACTTCGCGAATGGTCACCAGTCACTTTTCGCTCCATTAAAAATTTTTTTAACAAATTGCTAAGTGACAAAATAATGTGTCCTAAGTATTTGGAAATTAGCTAAGTGTTACACACACCGATATTCCAATAAAGGGAGTAAGAGCCTCGGTAACTTATCGCCCAATTTAGTCTAACGTCCGTGATTGTTTAAACTATTTGAGAATATTGCAGGATAAAATAGTGTCAAGATTTTTCTAAGAAAATAACTCATACTAAACTCCCCATGGATTTCGAAATAGAGATCCTGCTTAACAAACCTACTGGATTTTTTAATGTCATGTTTATTCAAACTGGACGCTAAAATCCTCGATGTCCTATACCTTGATTTTCAGAAAGCCTTCGCTACATTTCCCCATAAGCGACTGCCTGACCAAGCTAAGGGTCACTGGCTTAGAGGCCTTATGTCAGGGATTTGGCGATTTGCTTGTCCAATCGTAAACACGGGTAGTAATAAATGGCAGGATCTGATTGGTTAGATGTTACTAGTGGTGTGCCTCAGGGCTCGGTCCTTGGGTCCCTACTCTGTTTCTGATATAGATCAACGATCTGGCTGCGGACTTGTATCTAAAATAATCGAAATTTGCAGATGACACCAAATAGGTCGTTAACGCATATACTTAGAAGAAACTGCGACTCATCCAAAGTGATCTCGACAAACTATCAAGATTTGGAGTAATAAATGGCTATTAAAATTCATTGCAGATAAATGTAAAGTAATGCATATAGGCAACGTAACCTCAAATATACTATCAATGCAAAAATAAATCGTTACTGAAGTACGCAGGAAAATCTATTTTGGTGTCATCATCATTAATGATGAAACTAGGCCAGTCCGCATTGCCTAGCTGCCCAGTAAAAGGCAATATGATGTTGGCTTTTATTAAACGTAACTTTGTGACATAAAACTCCGAAGTAATGACACAATTATACACGTCCTTGTTAGGCCGCACTTGGAATATGCCGTTCAATTCTGGTCGCCCTGTTTCGTAAAAGATCAGCCAAATTGGAATCATCAAAGAAGAGGCAACCAACAATTCCATCTCTGCGAATTCATCTTATGAAGAGAGACTGCGGAACCTTAATGATGGTTTTCTCCTTAAGGCTCTTATAATCCGTGGGGACTTGATAGAAACCTTTTAAGATCCTAAAGGTTTTTGATGTCATTAATCAAGAGTCACCTATTTCGAGCTTTCAACTCGTGACAACAGAAATATGGGTTTAAATACTAAACGGTCACGTTTGCATCACCGATCTCCGTAAAAATTTTTCATGTTAAGTCGTTTGAACGATGGAACAAGTTACAAGCAAATGTTGTCGGAGCCAGCACAATAAACTACATTAAAAAACAGACTTGACGCGCACTGTAAAGTTAAATGGGTATTGATAGTGCGATTCGTATCTAGTCCCCCGTATCGATTATTTTAGTTGTAGTGGTAGTGGTCGTTGTAGTTAGTATTTTTCATATCCTATCATTCTGCACTACGAACTTCCATGTTCCTATCCTCTTAGGGACATTTATCATTTTTCCAACTGTTTTCCTTACAAGTAGTTTGATAGTTAGTAGGAATGTAGTACAGCAGATACCCTCGCTATGGACCCAATTAAGGTCTCCTGGTGTCTGTTATTCCTATTAATCCTATTAATCCTCCTCCTCCTCCTCCTCCTCTCCTCCTCCCTCCTCCTCTCCTCCTCCTCCTCCTCCTCCTCCCCTCCTCCCCTCCTTCCTCCTTAAGATCCGAAAGGATTGATGTCCATTTACTCAAGAGAAACCTACTCGAGCTTTCACTCAGTGACAACAAGAAATAATGGTTTAAAACTAAACGGTCAACGTTGCATCACTGTCTCCGGTAAAAAATTATTTCAATGTAAGTCCGTATACGATGGACAGTTACCAGCAATGTTGTCGACCACACAATAACTCATTTAAAACAGACATTGACGCGCACTGTAAAGTAAATGGGTATTGATAGTGCCCTGCGAATTCATATTTAGTCCCCCGGATCGAATAGTTGTAGTGGTAGTGGTAGTTGTAGTTAGTATATTTCATACCCTATTTTTCTGCACTATGAAACTTCCATGTTCCTATCTTCTTTTAAGGACATGGTATCCTTTTCCAACTGTTTTCTTACAAGTAGTTGATAGTTAGTAGTATGTAGTTCAGCAGATATCCTCGTCATGGACCAATATGTCTCCTGGTGTCTGTTATTCCTATGTAATCCTATGTAATCCTCCTCCTCCTCCTCCTCCTCCTCCTCCTCCTCCTCCTCCTCCTCCTCCTCCTCCTCCTCCTCCTCCTACCACTACCACTACCACTACCACTACCACTACCACTACCACTACTACTACTACTACTACTACTACTACTACTACTACTCGTGTGTCCACTGGTGCTGTTACTGCTACTTTACTTTTATTACTAATTACCGAAAAAATTTCATATCGTACAGAAACAGGAAAATACGAATAAAAAAAAAAAAACAATGAAAGCATGAAAATAACGTTCCAAAGTGACGTTTTAGAAGTTAAGCTTCAAGGAAAAAGACTTGTATTCAACATTTGAGTAAGACTGTTTTGTAACACTTACGGTATCACAAGACTGGCCGATTGAGACATCTTGTCCATTTACGCGTAGCATGCCCACGTTTGAATAACATCCGCTGCCGTAGATATACCGAAGGTGCCTCTGATTGGTGTTCGTGGTCTTCTCGAACTTGATGCAGGTGTGTTCCATCCAGTGGTCCATCGCTTTTCTTATGACGTTCGTTTTAAGGCGTTCTGCGGATGAAGTAATTTGTCGAGTTTGGTAATGAGGAGCGAATGTAATGTACATGTAGTTGCGTATTCATTACCCACACACACCAATATGGGACACACACCAATAAGACATATCAGACCAGACCACGTGACCCATGTGCCTGCCGCTTCGCCACAGCTACCAACAGCCACACGCCATGCCGTCACTACCATCGCCACCATTAGTATGTTAGTATAGTAGTCCTCTTACGGTTTACGCTATACCTTGTACATGAGATGGTGGCCGCGGTGTTGGTCTTTTGTCTTGTGTGTTCTTTGTGTGTGGGTATATATATCTTCTGGTCGCCACGTTCTCCTCGCTGTCTGCTCACATCACTTCATAGGCTCATACACGCTCATCTTGCCCACCCACGCTACCCACCCCTGTTTTGATGTCGCGTGCTGCATCTGCATGCCTGTGTTACCTGCCCACGCCTCCCCTGTTTGATGTCGCGTGCGTTATTTTATGTTTAACCTCCACCTAGGTCCACGTCCGCACGCCCATGCCACCCGCCCGCCCGCCATGTGCTTCAGCTGCTGCGTGTCCATGATTCGTGGGATCCTTCTTCATCGCATTCGTCGTCTCCTGTTGGAACCGATGTCTTCTTCACGCCCGTTGTGTCGTTCAGCGAAAGTTTTTGTTTTCTTGGCACAGGTATAATGTTACCGTTCTCGAATGCTTTAAGTTCTTTCAGTGCTTTCACGTGCCCTGTTTGACCTTGTTTGACTTATATATGTGAATTTATTTCTCTTTAGTACATCGCATCATATTGCATTATTTTGGGCTCAATTACATTTGTTATGCGAGTGCTTTGAGTGAACTATTTTTTTCCCTGCTATTTCAAAATGGCGGTCCCTCCCGGACCAAGAGTCAGGTTTCATGGTCTGCCGCGACGCGACCTCATGCCTGGCGACCCACGTGGTCATGTGGACGGTCAGACCGGACCCCGCTTCTCCACCGTGTGGTCGCTCCTCATCTGGGCAGAGATGCTCGAAAGAGTTACGGGCCCGTAAGTATTACCCTAAGGGACTTTTACCTCGTAGCGCCTCTAAGAGAGATGCTCAAACCGTTTTCTCACTTGCTACGGGACCGCGAGGCTAGGGTGGTCGGGAGCACCCTTAACTCCCTAAAGGCCCCCATCCACGGTGCGATCTGGTCGTACGACCATCGGACAGATCTGGTTGGAACTAACTAGATTGTATCGTGAGTGGGGTGATTTTGGTCTGTCCGACCGACTGACAGCTGGTCGGATGCGACCAAGCAGTGTTTGGTTTTTAGATCCGACAGATCATCCGGTTCAGACCGGATCGCACCGTGAGTGTGCTGATCGTGAGGCCAACCGTCAGTTTCGCCACTGACAGCGTCGCGAGAGGATTACCAACATGAATTGTTTCTTTGAAGACAAGCACTTTTGGACAAAATTCATCCAATTATAAAGAAACTTAATGTTTGTGGGAAATAAAAAGAGTAAAAGAGTAAATGGATAAATATAAGAAAAATGCAGCTTGTGAAGTATTGGTACCGTAGATAACAGTAAAGTCGCCACCTGCAATCATGTCGCCAGGCGCCATATATTACGAATTATAGCATTACTACTGATTTGTATGTGCCACTGAAGATGATACACAGTAGTTTATATCATGCCTGTATAATCTACCCTGTTTCAGCGTTGTTTTATGCTTTGTATCTGCGAGTATATACGGTTTCAAATTTCACTACTCGGTTTTTTTTCGGGGAACGACGACAGCGGTAGGACACTCAGTAAATAAACACTAGATGGCGACTTTATTGTTGGTAGCAACTTTGTAGATATTTTTGTAATTTGTTCATTTATAGCCATACTATGATACAGATGAAGACACAAAATGACACAGAGTCTCCAGATAGCCCATTCTAACTTTCCTGAAATCATGGATGTAAAAATGTAAGTATTAAAGCCACCACACGTCTGTAAATAGAAAAAAAAGTTGTCCTGGCGACTTTACTGTTATCTACGGTAGAGAAACTCAAGGAGCGACAGTGAGCGACAGTGAGGCTAATGTTGAAACAACAACAATAACAACAAAACGATATGAGAAGTATGTTCCCAAAATATATTAAGAAAATAACTGCCTCTATGAATTTGGTGCGAGCGCGGATGATGTTTACGCTCCTCAGTTGTGGCATCAAATTCCATCAAAAGTAATTCGATCCTCGTTGCATAGAACCATCACGGGAAGCGCTCTCCACCGTTTCTATCACCAACTTAACTAGTCTTGAGGTGCGGTCGGATCGTTAGTGGGTGGTAGGAAATCCATCGGATCAGGTCTGCCGGATCAGATCGTACGACCAATCGTACCGTGGATGGGGGCCTTAAGGGAGTGAAATTTGAAGCGGCTAGAGATCAACAAACAATAAATTACAAGTTGTATCACTATACTTTATGCTTATTGTGTATTATAGAGCCATTTCATGCTTGCCTGTTTGAAATGTGATGTGTTTATTGCTTCATTGACTCCATATATATCATATTTAACATACAATACCTATATTACTTGTAATAAATTCATATCAGGGCAAACCTATATACTAAATATATATATCGGTCGACTTCTTGAATCAAAACGTATAGTTCATCATACAAGTTTGGCCGCTATAATGATCTGGTGGTGGTGGTGGTATCAAATGTCTGACGTACTAGTACACACGCACGTATACACACAAGCAAGGATATTATAAAGTTATACTATCCTTGCACACAAGTGTCACGTGTGTCACAGTGAGGTGTTAGCCCCCCCGTGTGTCTTGTCTGACCTAAAGAGCGAACGCGCAGTTCTCGTCCACTATAACAGAGTACCGCCAGGGCCACGGATACGGCATACGTACGGCGCGGGCCAGCAGTGGTCTATAGATACTAATTTCGGGGACGCGAGACTCGAACCTATGATCAGCGCATCAAGGTATACCCTGGGTACGTCTCTGTAGTAATAATCAGTGGGAGAATATTACGCTGAAAGGCTAATATGGCAGCTATGTATTATCGTAACATTCTGGCGATAGTGAGCTAAAATCGGCCCTATTTCGGAAATCAGCCGATCTTAGCTCAACACCGGCAAATATAGTGTTTAGGTTTAGGTTAAGTTATGTTTAGGTCTGGTTTAGGTTAGGTAAGGTTTATGATAGGTTTGTGTTAAGTTTTGTAGAGTTATTTAGGTTAAATAAGCGTCCGCGGGACGATTTCCGAAAGAGGCCGATTTTAGCACAACAGCGGCATTTGAAGTCTCTTTAAATTTATCTATCGGGCTCCCTGACAGCTGAGAGCATGATGATTGGCTAGATAAAGCCGCGTCATGCGAGGCGCTGCTCTGTGATTGGTTAGCAGAATTTTCCCACACATATCCCTAGAATATCCCTATATTCCCCACCCAGAGGCCACCGATAACCGTACGGGAGTGACGGCTCGGTACGAGCATCTCCCTCAGCCCACCCTCGTAAGGTTATTGTAGCCATACACTCGTAAGTTGTCCCTTACGAGGGATTTTCGAGCATCCCTGCCCTGGCTCACGGGCCAGGACGAAGGCTTATCGGCCGCCCCCCCATCTCATCCCCACCGGCCACCTCTCGTCCGCCTCCCGCGGCCAGCCTGCCCGCCACCCCTCTTGACTAGAGTACCTTTTGTAAGAGAGAGTAACGCCACCCATTGGTCCTATGTTAATCGCTACTGGGCGTCATCTTGCTTCCCGGGCCTCTCCGTTCACCTTAGACCTGCGGAAGCTCTCAAGGCATGACCCCGCAGTATGTCATGTTATACATGTATAAATGATATACTGTTATCTTCGGAAATGTTTGTTCTATTCTATTAGATTATCACATAAAAACACAGTAAAACACATTAAAGAAAAGCCATTATGAGACTGAAGAAATATGCACGAACTTAAAATTATCTTAAACTCATCGCCATTTAAAATGTTGTGAGACAGCTTATAACATGGAGCATATCAATAGAAGCGAAATTTTATTAGCTTTCCATTGATATATTTCGTTTTCTGATCAATTAATTTCCACCATGTATAAATTAGCGTTAACTAAATAAATGGCCGCGCCGCTCACCCTATGCTCTCTCTCTCTCTCTCTCTCTCTCTCTCTCTCTCTCTCTCTCTCCTCTCTCTCTCTCTCTCTCTCTCTCTCTCTCTTCTCTCTCTCTCTCTCTCTCTCTCTCTCTCTCTCTCTCTCTCTCTCTCTCTCTCTCTCAGCATATATATATATATATATATATATATATATATATATATATATATATATATATATATATATATATATACAGAGAGGAGAGTTCCAAATATTACTATATATTATTATAATGAGTTATCCAAATATATATTTACTTATATATATATATATATATATATATATATATATATATATATATATATATATATATATATATATATATATATATATATATATATTAAGTAGAAAACGTTTTTTGGTAGCTCTCTCTCTCTCTCTCTCTCTCTCTCTCTCCTCTCTCTCTCTCTCTCTCTCTCTCTCTCTCTCTCTCTCTCTCTCTCTCTCTCTCTCTCTCTCTCTCTCTCTCTCTCTCTCTCTCTCAGCAATATATATATATATATATATATATATATATATATATATATATACACGAAGAGAGAGTTTCAAAATATTTACTTATATATATATATATATATATATATATATAATATATATATATATAATATTAAAGATTTATATATATATATATATATATTATATATATATATATATATATATATATATATATTATATATATATATATATATATATATAATATATATTATATATATATATATTATATATATATATATATATATATATATATATATATATATATATATATTAAGTAGAAAACGTTTTTTGGTAACTCTCTCTCTCATCATTTTAGTCCCAGCAATCCGCTTCACTCCACACAGGCCTCCGCTACTTACTGTCAGTAAAGATGTAGGGTATGAGGGGATAGCCGTCAGCTCCTTCAGACCAGCGGGATGTCTCCGAGGCGAGGCCTTTCCTCTCTCTGGCAGCGCGCCATTGCCTCCGTGTTAACAGCATGTCTGCTTCAAAGATCGGCTGGCCGTCCACCTCCGTTGGGTTAGTGTCCATGAAGTCTCGTGTCTGCAAGAATAAGGGAAAAAAGACTGATGAGCCAGGCAAGGGACAAAACTGTTTGAATGTGGATGCCTTGCCTTGGTTACGTATAGCCATTTGTGAGACTAATCAAGTAATTGCGTACATAGATAATAGTAGATGATTACATCGTATTGCAAAGTAGAACTTCAATTTGATGATATAGAGAAATCGTCAGTATGCTAAAAAATATGAAATAACAAGATTGTGGTAACATTTGTTGGCGATCACTAAATTTGACCTTCTGTACGACTGACTATTGATAAAGATCAGGTAGACTAGTTGTTTACGCAAATGTGACAAAAACAAAAAGGATTAATAATGTTTGGGACGTCTGTCTTTATGTCATCAACGAGGTTGACCCCAAGAAGATAGATTATGTAAATAAATATGCATCATTCAACAGGAAATGGTCGAAAACCAAAACCCAAAATTACGAAATTTCAAATATTCCGTCTGTCTTATATTGTCATAAAAACACTATACTGATAACAAATTGTATATCTAGCAACAAGGTGAGCTTAATCTGGGAATCTTAATCTTAAGCTTTTCTTGTACGAGAGCCTCTCTCTAAACTAAATCACCCACCTTAAGATGCCCCGAAAATAACCATATCTGCTCCAGTGGCCACAATTTTCTTTTGTGGTCTGATACCACGCCTGTTCGAGGTGACAATACTGTCCAGATTAGTTAGATAGATCCTATTCCAGTAATCAGATTCAGGCATAACTATTCCCAAGACGTATTTGAAACTGCCTCTATCAGCGAACACGTATGCTGTACATACGTAATCACTTGGCTGCCTTGCCTCGTGAGTAATGAGGCCAAGACTATCGTTCTCAAGGCGCCTAAAAGTCTCATGCAGTGTTAGTGTACATTCAGTCACCGGAAGGCGGTGGCAAAGTGGTTAGTGTCTGCAAGTGGCGAGCTCGGTGTAACGAGTTCGATTCCCGAGGGATACCATAACCTTTCTACAATCGTCGAGTGGCCTAAAAACCAAACCCCTAAATGCTACCAATTAACTCTACCTTCGACGGCGAGTGCATCGGAGGACACAAGAGGGAGGCAAGCACCTCTTATGATAGACGCTACTATAAAGATCCTGCCTGCGCCACCTCGGGCGAGGGCCAACCATCACAGCCCTTAAATGAACCTCCAGGGCCTCTCATCCAAGCCCTGGTGGTGATACTGCCCACAGGCGCTATAGGCATGAAAATAAAATATAAAATAATGAAATAAAAATAAATAAGAGCCTCACCAGAATCTCCTCTTCGTCCTCGTCGTTTTCCATCACCTCCTCCTCGTCGTGATCCTCCACCTCCTCATCCTGGACGGAGAGCATCTTGCTTTGCTTTATTGATCTCAAGAGAAGGTTGTTGATAGATATTTACCACATACACACACACACACACACACACACACACACACACACACACACACACACACACACAACACACACACACACACACACACACACACACCACCACCACAACACACGTGAAAACTGATAAGTGAATATATATATATATATATATATATATATAATATATATATATATATATATATATATATATATATATATATATATATATATATATATATATATACATATATGGTTTTATCAGATAATCGTGTTGTACTCACACGGCAGGAACACCACGACCACGGAGGATTTCTTTCATATCCTGAAAAATAAGACCACGGACTGTTAGCTTTTAATTTCTCTCTCTCTCTCTCTCTCTCTCTCTCTCTCTCTCTCTCTCCTCTCTCTCTCTCTCCTCTCTCCTCTCTCTTCTCTCTCTCTTCTCTCTCTCTCTCTCTCTCTCTTCCATTAGCATCATGGAAGGAGTTAAAGTGGGAGAGTAATTATAGTATAATTATAGAAGTATTATGGTAATATAGTAATAGCGTTGTAAATACTAAAAGTGCATACTGTGTAGTAGTAGTTGGTTATACTTACCCGAATAAAAGTTGGAGGGTCATCCTCATGTCATTTACCCTGTGGAAATAACGACAAGATTGTGGGTATTCCTTCAATTAATCTGTTATACTGTATTAATCTTTACTTTTTATGAGATGCTTCAACCTTTTTCATCACAACCTCGCAAGCACGGGTTTGTTTTTCTTTTTACTTTTTAAACTTTCTTTTATATATTTATATATGTGTTTCTTGTTTGTGTGTGTGCTGTGTGTGATTGGTGGGTGTGTGTGTGTGTGGTGTATGTGTGTGTATGTGTGTGTGTTTGTGTTGTGTTGTGTGATGGTGTGTTGTGTGTGTGAGTATGTGTGTGTGTGTGTGTGGTGTTGTAGAGTGTGTGAGTGGTGTGTGTTGTGGTGTGTGTGTGTGTGTGTGTGTTTTGTGTGTGTATGTTTGTGTGTGTGTGTTGTGGTGTGTGATGTGTGTGTGTGATGTGTGTGTGTGTGTGTGTTGTGTGTGGGTGGTGGGTGTGGGTGATGGTGGGTGTGGGTGGTGTGATGTGGTGGTGGTGGGTGTGGTGGGTGGGTGGTGGTGGGTGTGGGTGGTGGGTGGTGGGTGGTGGGTGGGTGGTGGTGGGTGGTGGGTGGTGGTGGGTGGGTGGTGGTGGGTGGGTGGTGGGTGGGTGGTGGTGGGTGGTGGGTGGTGGGTGGGTGGGTGGGTGGGTGGTGGGTGGGTGGGTGGGTGGTGGTGGTGGTGGGTGTGGTGGTGGGTGGTGGTGGTGGGGTGGGGGGGGGTGGGGTGTGGGGGGGTGGTGGGTGGGTGGGTGGGTGGGTGGTGTGTGGTGTGTGTGTGTGTGTGTGTGTGTGTGTGTGTGTGTGTGTGTGTGTGTGTGGAATGCCTTATATGAAGAATAAAGAGTTGTATTAGTGCATGGTGGTACTGGTAGCAGTGGTAGTATTGGAAGAGTTGTATAGAAGTAGCAGCAATAAAAGCAGTAGTAGAATTAGTCGTAGTAGTAACAGTGGTGGTAACGTCACCTGCAGCAACCGCCAATATATTCATGTCATCAGTACTCACATCAAACGGCACAATTGGAGGCTCTGGTGTGTCTTGGCCCTGGAAGATCGGAACGGTGGTCACTTTGAATGCGTGAATTTGTTAGATTTATTTTTGTATCACATTTGCAGACTCATCCGTATATCTCCTTCATTCCATTTGTATGTGTACATAATATTATGTAGTAATGATTACAAATATGGCATCATGTTTCCTGATATGAGGAAACATAGCTGTCACAATAATTGTTGTTTACTTGATCGGAGCATATTTCTATATCTGCTGTAATATAGTTTCAGTTCCACTTAAGAGTAATTATTGTCCATCTATCCTTCTTAGTATCAGCACAAGAGTTTTGTTGTTGATTGTCCTATGTTTGCATATATTTGTAACTCTAGGTTTCATTTATATTAGAATAATCCTGAAGGAAAGAAAAGGACCTTGTGATATCTTTCTTAAAAACAAAATCAAAATAATATTTAGGGAAAATTGCTGGACCTAAAGCTAAACGAGACAATAAGAAAAAAATGAAGATCTAGAAGAAAAACTTTCAAAGTAGGCAAACTTTTCAGAGTAGAAAAAAACAAAACTTTTTCATCAAGCGTTGTACATTAAATCTTGTGGAGTGAATGCGTTGGCGTGTATGTGCTGCGTAACATGCTGCACTGGTTATACATGTTGCTGAGATGCAGCCACTTCTTAATCTTTGTTTCATCATGCTAGCGTTGTAAGTTTACTTTTTTTCTGTAATAACCTCTAGCGACAGTGTCAGTGTAAGGTTAGTCGTCATTTATAGTCAAAATTTCAATATTATATATTTTTCTTGATAAAGATCCTGTTTTGATACACAAGATGAAAATTGCACAACATTCATGATGAATTATGCGTCTGTCTTTCCTTCCTTCTTGCTCTCCTCCTCCGTGTTACCTGTCCTCATGGAGGCCATTATTTTGATATCAAAAGGGACTAACCAAAGCAAATAAAGGAAGAGAAGTAACAAAAATCCCGCTAATTCCTAGTTCCTATAAAGCAGACAGTAAAATGCTAGGAAAAGGGGAGGGTTCAAATTTAGCAAGTTTATTATATCAAATTTCATACTTCTGTAAACGTGACTCAGAATAAGTATTATTTTAACATACAAAGTCAAACCCTCCCAATTCGAAGTTATAACTTTGATCAATCTAGGAAATATATACTTAAAAAAGTTCTAGTTCTAATACTAGAGTTCAGTGAATAACAGTGCGAAGAACGATAAAGCTATTATTTCAGATCCAGGACTTCATGGTAATAAGGAAGAGAAACTGAAGAGTATTAACTAAGGTTCGTACAAAAGTAAAAACAAAACTATCGAGGGAATAAACAAAAGGTCTCACGTGGCCAGAAAAAAACCCGTCGAAAAAGGAATAATATGTTAAAAGACAAAGACAGTACTTTTTGTCACTCCTAGTTTATGCTATCATAATCGACAGATGATTATTTAATGTGATCTTTGTAAACAGTGTCACCGCTGCATCACTCAGTAAACAGTACATATTTATATACCTATGAAACAAATTGGGAAAAACTGTAACTGGGTATGAGATATTGTACTTGCTCGGGAGACGGAAGGATTATCTGGGGAATCATGTGATACCTCAGAATTTACCTGTGAGGCGGCGATAGCCAAGAAGCAGAGGGCAGTTGTCAGCCACCACGTGCAGTACCCCATCTTGTCCTAGTGAAACCCAGGAGACGAGTGCTGCCCTTCAATTCTGAGCTTAGGATTATATACCCTACAAGTAGTCTTGCCCAACATGCGATTCAAACTTTCAGCCCATAGAATCGTATCATCATCACCATATGTTTCGTCTCTATTAAGCCTTTATGTCCTTTATATATCCTTTACTTACAGCTGTGGGATGAATAGCGGTATTGAATATACCGTTTATACCTTTCATAGCATTTCTTTCATGCCATTGACTTGAGTGAATCGAAATATATCCAAATTATATATTTTTCATTCAAATTCAAGATATTTTTATCATAAATCACACACACACAGTCACACACACACACACACACACACAAACACACACACACCCACACCCACACCCACCCACACCCACACCCACACCCATACACACACACACACACACACACACACACACACCACACACACACACACACACACACACACACACACACACACACACCACACTCACAAACTCACTCACTCACTCGCACACACACACACACACACACACACACACACACACACACACACACACACACACACACACACACACACACACACACACACACACACACACACACACACACACACACACACACACACCAGAGCTGGGCACTTCCGCAAACACTTCCGCAAACCGCAACTTCCGCAAATTGCGGAAGTCCGAATTCGTTTGCGGATTTGCGGAAGTGTACATTTTTGTGGATTTGCGCTTGCGGAAGAACTTACGCAAACGCAAATATGTCCGCAAACTCTATTTTGAACACGATTCCTGAGCGGCTACGCGCACCGTCCAGAGAACGCTGCTAGCCCACGAGTGACTCTCCCTCTTTGATCAAATGGATTTGTTGATGGCCACAGCAATCCTGTACTCAGGGACTGAGAGTGCTGTGAAGTGTGGGGGAGGTGTATCCAGCTTCTTTCCTGTTAATACAGGAGTGAGGCAAGGGTGCGTCCTTGCCTCATCACTTTTCAACATTTGTATGGACTAGGTATTGGGCAAAGTTGTAGATCAAAGCGATTGTGGAGCATCCCTCGGCAACAATAATCACTGATATTATCACACCAATATCACTGATCTTTTTTTTGCCGATGATGCAGTAATCTTTGCTGAGTCGCTGGAGGTCCTGGTGATGGCTCACGAGGCGCTGCACGAGGAGGCAAAGCCTTTGGGACTTGAGGTCTCCTGGCTTAAGACCAAGGTCTAGGTGTTTGGAGGCTTACTAGATGAAACAGTACAGTCTGTTAATGCGTGCGGGGAGAACATTGAGATCTTGGAAAGTTTTACATACCTTGGTAGCGCAATCCATAATGACGGCAGGTCACGTCAAAAAGTCTTACGGCGGATTTGCATAGTCCACGGTGTTATGGACTCGCTCAGCAGGAGTATTTGGCGTTGTCGGTACCTGTGCAGGAAGACAAAGATCCGGATCTTCAAGTCGCTTGTGAACCCTGTCTTACTCTATGGTTGTGAGACATGGACACTAAATAGCGACATGAAGAGGCAAATCGATGCTTTTGGTAATACGTGTCTTCGCAGAATCATGAGGTATCGCTGGGATGATTACGTGTCAAATCAGCGATTGCACCATGAGGCTGAATCGCCTGTTACCTGCATAGTCCGTCAGCGCCAACTTCGGCTATATGAGCATGTGGCACGCTACCCTGAAACCGATCCTTCCCATCGGGTTGTATCTGTAAGAGACAATCCGGCGTGGAGGAGGCCAAGGGTACGCCCACAAGGCTCGTGGCTAGGACAAGTTGATGTTTCTTGTCGAGAGTTGCTTGGTATAGGAAGGGAACCTGCTTGGGGACTCGCGCGTGGTGGCCCCCGGGAGTGTCGTCGTAGGGTGGGCGAGGCTATGCACCCCCCGGCGTATGCCCCCAATTATTGATTGACAGCAATCCACCCCCTCTTCAAGCTGCCTGTGGTCCTCCTTCTTAACCCTGAGAAGGTAAATGCCGTGATATAAAGACTGCTGTTCGAAGTCACGGAGCAGGCTGTCTTGGATACCTTAAAATGCAGCAGCCCAGATGAAGACAAAGTGGATAATTTTTTCAAGGTGAGATTTATTAATTTTATCGAGATCTACTAAATCTTCTGTTCAGTTGTGACAGTTCATTTCTCCAAGTCATTATATCAGCAATCTTGAGCGTCATGCTGATAAATTATTGTCATATGTATGATATAGGTGCAATAATATATTTAAAAACAAATCTAAGCACTTTTTATTTCATGTTATTTAAATATCAGAATATATATTTTTTCTGACACCGAATACTTAAACTTTTTGCTTAATATATATATTACG
>JACEEZ010017815.1:37500-97500 GCA_016584305.1 Chionoecetes opilio
AGTCACTGTTTGCTCCCTACTCCTTCTTCCAATCTTCCCCTGTAACTTCTGCTTCTTCCTGGTGTCCCTCGCTCTTCTCTCCTCACCACTGGGCTCCCTGCTTCTCCTCTTGCCCTTGTGCACAGAACTGGCCGCGTCCCTGGCAAGGTTGCTGCCAAAGCAGTTGAAAAGTGTCTCTGTCACCATTGGCAGCACGTATTCCACCAGGAGGTGCCCACTGTCACATCTGTATTAACTCACTTCAAAGTAGTCACCCACAAACCTCTTCACAAGAACTTGAAAAACTCTTAGTGCACTGTCACTAGAAAAGAATTTTCCCCTCCTCAGTGGGTCATTAATGATGTGCCTCCAGACCTGACAAACACCTAAAGTGAGGTTGACGCCCATTTCAGTGGGGCGCTTGAGGCCTCCCTTGTTCAAGGTCCTAGTCATGACCAAGAACTCGTCGGTGCACCTGTTTTCCTCTCCCAATTCAACGCTAGCGTGCAGCTCGAATCCATCCTTGTCCACCATGACGGTAATGCAGTCGTCGCACCTTGACATCCTGGTCACTTTGTGGCCAAGGTAACCAGATATGTGGCCCAGGGCTGCCTTAGCCATGTCAGGTGGTTCGTAGACAGGCTCGCCATCACGTTGTGTAGTACTGACGAGGCTCTCGTACAAGGACTCAGCCACCTCCTCGTCGGCATCCTTGTCAAACTGCCTGGCAGCTGACAACTCCCTGGTAAGCTCAAGACCACAGTCTTGTGTCTCACTCGGTGCCTGAAACAGTTTTGGAACTAGTGAAAAGTACAGCAATGATATGTCAGTAATGACATAATTAAAATATTACGTCATTATTGGCTTGTAGGGAATGATGAGAGAGAACGTTTAAATATTAAAATTTAAGACAATAAATAAAAGTTGTGGTTTTGTATATAGACTTAGATTTTTTTAAATATATATCTATATATGTGTTTACTTCTATGGGTTTTCAAACAAGAAAATAAGAAAATAAGCACTAGTAATATTTTTTAAAGAAAATTCTTCAAATTGTTATTAAATAAAAAAATTGGAAAATGGATGTTATATTTTTAAATAAAAAAAAACGAGCACTCACAAAATAACAATAATTAATCATTTAAATTTTTCTCTAATTAGATACAAAGTAGAATGTTTTTTACATGATTTTAAGGCAAACATATTATTCAGGCAAAAAGTTATCACCTGGTCTTTATTAAGGAAGCTTGGATCGTTGACCTTGTTGCAGAGATCGTTGAAGTCGGCAATCTTATCAGTGACCCATAACTCCGTCTCCAGTTGCTTCATGGCCTGAGATGCATGATGCATGATGCAGATGCATGATGGAGATCTCGACGAATTCTTTGCTCATGAGAACCAGGCCTATCCCCCTGCCCTGTCACAGATGGGCAAAATGAGACTGGGCAAAAAGTCTGACCTCGTGGCATGCTTAGAAGATATGATCCCTCCACAAGAGAATGTTGCCAGTCCTCACGTTGAAGTCATCATCCTTGATGGAGCAGCTATCACCAACATGCTGGCACCTGGTGGTGCGAAGACCTTCTCTGACTATGCAACACAGGTTTTCTTGCCGTACATCACATCTCAGCTACAGCATGCAATCAGAGTGGATGTCGTCTGGGATGAATACCTGCCAGACAGTTTGAAGGCCGACACTCGAACAAAGAGAGGTAGAGGCATCCGGAGACCAGTTGAACCATCTAGTTTCATACCAGGAAACTGGCAGGCCTTCCTACGGATCGACGAGAACAAGGTGGAGCTGTTCTTCTTCCTAGCGACGAGACTAGCTGCTCAAGAGACAGAGAAACAAGTCATCAGCACTCTCCACAAAGACGTGGTCTGTACGCATGCCAGAGACATCGCGGGTCTTGCTCCATATACACATGAAGAAGCAGATACCAGGATGCTGCTCCACGTGGAATATGCTGTCAAGCAGGGCTACACCAAGGTGTCGATCCGCACAGCTGACACGGATGTCGTAGTCCTTGCGGTGGCAGCAGCCGAACGCCTCAACATAGATGAGCTGTGGGTTGCCTTCGGTACCGGGAAGAGCTTTAGGTTCTTAGCAGCTCACGAGATTGCCCAGGCATTGGGGCCTGACAAGTGTCGAGGATTACCCTCATTTCATGCCTTCACTGGGTGTGATACCGTGTCAATCTTTGGAGGCAGGAGCAAAAAGACTGCATGGGAGACGTGGAAGGCCTGTGATGAGGTCACTGCGACCTTCTGTGCCTTGGGCGCTACACCAAACCCCTCAATCGTAGATGACAGCCTGGACACCTTGGAGCGTTTCGTCGTTCTCCTGTATGATCGCAATAGCAGCCACGAGCATGTCAACGATGCACGTAAGCAGCTCTTCATCCAGAAGCGTCGAGCAATAGATGCTCTCCCGCCAACTCGAGAAGCCCTCAGACAGCAAATCAGGAGAACTGCTTACCAAGCTGGCTACTGTTGGGGCCAAATGATGGTTGCTGCAGCAGAGCTCCCATCCCCTAGCGAATGGGGGTGGGTGAAGAGTGACACTGGCTGGGACGTCTGCTGGACAACCCTCCCGGAGGCAACGCAAGTATGCCGGCAACTTCTCAGATGCGGTTGCAAGAAGGGATGCAGAGGACAATGCAAGTGTTTGAAGGCTGTACTCCAGTGCACGGCACTATGCCACTGCGGCGGACAGTGTGCTCGGGAGTAGAACTTGCAGTACCATGGACGGCTTAAGAGAACACAACCATAACCCCTTTGTATAGGTCAACTGGGGATTGCAGGCCCCATCTACTACCATGATTACTACCAAGGAGAATATTTCGTTAGCTTATAAGATCCAACTACATCACGTACATGTGTACACGGGTGGTTGGCATTAATGTACGTTTGATCCTCGGGTTGCTCACCTATATTGCCTTTGTCCGCATGGCGGATTGTTATATTTTAATATGATGTAGACATGTACCCACTGACAATGTAAGGCTGAAATATCAATGTAAGATAATATATAAGGGTAAACGCACTTCTACAGTGGCAGTGGAGTTTAATGTTAAAATGCTCATATGCAGATTTCAAAAAAAGGAAAAAACGCATAAAAAAAACAAATTTGGCGTATTTGTGATGTAATAGGCCCCATGAATCGATTATGTAAGGTGTAGGACCTTGAATTGGCATCCCAGATTATATTTCAAGTGATATTGCATCACTTGCATGCATGTCCAGTTCAGAAACGTGCACAACTCCTACAGACTATGTGTTATGTAATACCCGATCACGGCCATTTTGTACAATGGCCGCCATTTTGGCCCCAGGAGGAATGTGCAATGTCCCTGTATCCAAAAATCTTCCTAGTGGTATGTATTAAACGTGAGCCAAATTATATATTTTTATCAACAAACCCACAATCTTTTCTGCTGCACTATGTGCCAGGGTAAAAGCTTTGCCAGGGTGTTCTCCCCCTGGCTCGGGGGTTACTGACTGACTCGGAGTCGGGGGTTACTGACTCACTGAGGGACGGTGGAAGGGGTGGGGGGTACTGTGGTAGGTGTCCCATCTGTCAGAGTGACACGAAACTGTAGGACAAGCTGCCGGACACTCCCAGGAACAAATATAATTACTACCGTGAGCAGAATTTTCAAATCCATATGTAGCGGAAAATTAAAGAACGTACTTGAACGTTGTTGACCACAGATAAGCCCCTCTGTGATGACGTACTAGTACGCCGTTGACCACTTACGGGTTAAGATAGATTTATTAATGAAAATGTGATTTTCACAAATAATTCCTGGGCTATAGGTTTCAGATTTTCACCATTTTCTTTCACCGGATTTGCATGAAACTTTCTTTGTTCATAATGGCTTTTGCTGATGGTGATCACGAATCAGGTCTTCGTTTTCCGGTATTAGGTTCTGAAAGCAATTTTTTGAGCCTTTGTAAGCTTATTTACCCCAGTAAATATATTTTGTACGCCCTTTCAAAACGAAACTATGCTTCTGTGAAAAAATTATATAGAACATGTATTATTGTTCTTCGGAAAATGTACAATTGTTATTGGTATCATTTCTACGTCTGTATGATAATACATCTCGACCAATTTTTAGGCTGCTTATAATGGTCAAAATACTACCTTTAGTAGTTTCCCTATTTTTTACTATGTAATTGTTAATCCTAGACCAAATATGCCTTGCATACTTTTTTGTTAAGCTTAAAGAGATCTACCCTACCAACTAAGCAACTATCCGTTTCTTTTTTGCTTATACTGTTCTTGAGATATAACAGTTTTTTTTATTTTGCGCAGCTTTGTGATTTTCACTTTCCAGCAGCTTATTGACGCACCATACATCTATCTTTTATCCGGCAAACATTTATTTTGTCTTGATGGAGAACATTTATGCATGAAGCGTATGCTACTATTAAAAATGTAAATTTATTATCAACAAGAGTTTGACGCATGCATGACTCCGTCACCTTGATTCCTGGAATATTTTTTTCGGGAAATATGCCCTAAAACCACACTTAATGCGTTCATTTCTCCATGTAATTTTAATATGTTTACACCACAGGGAAGCCTGTTGAAATCGGGATTTTTTCCATCTCTGACGTTTTCTGAAGAAAAAAATCCGGTTTTTGAGATAATAAGGAAACATTGCTTTTTCCCATTTTCCACAGCCTCGTACTGATACATTCCACGGCTTAACAGTTTTTTAGGGAACAAAGGCGCTTCATTTCAGATGAAGTTGAAAAGGTGGTGAATAACTGTCAAATCTATTCACCATCTCGCAAATTTCTTCGATTCCCAGCAACAAATGGGTCCGTCAGTCTGAGTCGCATTTCATATATATTTCAAGAAGATAAGCTCCTTACGTAACCGTAAGGTTACGTGGCGGTCACCAGCAATTCACCCTTGAACCATTCAAGGTGCCGTTTTTCAATCCTCATAAAAGCCGCACATGTGGAAATGAATGATAGATGAACTAGCTATTCAGCCCATTGAACAGTCTTTCATGTAACAAAAGGAACGGTGAAAAGAATTTTACATCGTGAGCTGAATAATTATATAATTAAAACATTTTAATGAGGCAAACCATTAAGGAAATTCTGGTTGACTGATACGCAAGTGTGTGGTTATACCCCCACTTATCGTTGCCCGCTTTTAACCATGCTCTCTCTTTCACACACACACACACACACACACACACACACACACACACACCCTATTGTGTGATCTCCCATGGGGGAGCACAACACTTGTGTCAAAACCCCTTATCTAGAACTCCACTCCTTCCTTTGCTTATACTCTCTCTCTCTCTCTCTCTCTCTCTCTCTCTCTCTCTCTCTCTCTCTCTCTCTCTCTCTCTCTCTCTCTCTCTCTCTCTCTCTCTCTCTCTCTCTCGCTCATACACATACACATACACACACACACACACACAAACTCATACACAAACACACCAAAACTTTTTATTTTCATTTATTTTGGATTTATTTTCCTGTATTATTTTGTCCTTAGTATACTTCTAAAATACAAAAAAAATACATTATGACATGGACGTGTTAACAAAAAAATAAAAAGGTAAAATAGATATTAATAAATATTGCAAGAAATGATGTTAAAAGAAATTTTAATAAATATCACCCTATGGTTTACTTTACCTTTAAGTTCCATAAAGCTTCATTTTCTTTGAGCAATATTTTATCCAAGTCACCCTTAAAGCACTAGGAACATTGTGACGTCACGCTTTATCTCCGCCCAGGGGCGAAGTGGACTGAAACAAGATTAATAGACATACAATTTAAAAGTCTATTGATCTTGGACTGAAAGACCTTGGTCTTGTCCACGCGAATCAGACTCTCGATCGCCAGTTTCAAGCTCCTGGTGTAAGCTTGGAGTTCATTATTACCGATCTTAGGGTAATGATGGGACCTCAAACACCACACTATATATACCATATATATATATTATAGGCGTCAGCCTCACTTTAGGTGTCTGTCAGTGTCTGTGAGGTGTCTGTCAGTGTATATGAGGTGTTTGTCAGTGTCTGTGAGGTGTCTGTCAGTGTATGTGAGGTGTCTCAGTGTCTGAGGTGTCTGTCAGTGTCTGTCAGAGTCTGTGAGGTGTCTGTCAGTGTCTGTGAGGTGTCTCTCAGTGTATGTGAGGTGTCTCAATGTCTGTGAGGTGTCTGTCAGAGTCTGTGAGGTGTCTTTCAGTGTATGTGAGGTGTCTGTGAGGTGTCTGTCAGTGTATGTGAGGTGTCTGTCTTGTGTATGTGAGGTGTCTGTCAGTGTCTGTCAGTGTCTGATGTGTCTGTCAGTGTATGTGAGGTGTCTGTCAGTGTATGTGAGGTGTCTGTCAGTGTATGTGAGGTGTCTGTCAGTGTATGTGAGGTGTCTGTCAGTGTATGTGAGGTGTCTGTCAGTGTATGTGAGGTGTCTGTCAGTGTCTGAGGTGTCTGTCAGTGTCTGAGGTGTCTGTCAGTGGCGCCCAATGGTGAGGAGAGAAGAGCGAGGTACACCAGGAAGAAACAAGTTACAGAGGAAGGAGGAGTAGGGAGCAAACAGTGACTGCTTCAACGCAATCCCTCTGCTGATTAGTTAACAAGTAGGATGTCAAATAAGTGACTACTTATGTGATCTAATGAAGTACTACGCGTTAAAACGACCTCACATAATAACAAAAAATATCTAGTCAACATTGTATGGTTATATACAAAAAATATCTAGTCAACATTGTATGGTTGAGGTTTCATTAAAATATATATTTAATAGACGTTTCAATTTATACTAAAAAAAATATGGTGTATGAGTCGGTATAGTATATTGTATACTATAGTGGATTTATCGCATTCTTTTGACTATCAACTTGACTATGTGCTATCAAGTGTTTTTTGCAAACTTAAAAAATATTATATACTAGCCGCAAAGCCGCCCTCCGGACGGACTTTTTGGCTAGCTCCTGCGGAGGGCTATTGGTGGGCCTTCGGCCCACCACCTGTGACTCTACCACCACAGACTCTCCAGATAGCCCCTTCTAACTTTCCTGAAATCATGGATGTAGAAATGTATGTATTAACGCCAACCCATTCACATCACCCCCAACCCATTCACTCACCCATTACCCATCACCCCCCACCCATTCACTCACCCATTACCCATCACCCCCGACCCATTCACTCACCCATTACCCATTACCACACACCCATTCACTCACCCATTACCCATCATCCCCCGCCTATCCCTCACCCATCACCCATCACCCCCGACCCATCACCCCCCACCCATTCACTCACCCATCACCCCACACCCATTACCCATCACCCCACCCATTCACTCACCCATTACCCATCACCCTACATCAAGGTTTCCTCAATTCTCGCAACCCACTTTTTTTTCTTCACAATTCACGCTAATAGGCTACTGAAAATAAAAATAAATAAAAGTGATCGGATCATCTCATAAGTGAGCTTAAAATGTTCCCCTGCTCGACCCGGTTCCAAAACTGTGCCATATGATGGGATTGTGCCACGGGGGGCGGAACCCATCGCGGACACACAGACACACACACTTTCGCTTATATTATTATACTAGCCGCAAAGCCGCCCTCCGGGCAGACTTTTTGGCTAGCTCCTGCGTAGCAGGAGTATTGGTGGGCCTTCGGCCCACCACCTGTGTTTGGTGGGACTTCGGCCCACCAAACAGACTCTCCAGATAGCCCCTTCTAACTTTCCTGAAATTATGGATGTAGAAATGTATGTATTAACGCCAACCCATTCACATCACCCCCAACCCATTCACTCACCCATTACCCATCACCCCCCACCCATTCACTCACCCATTACCCATCACCCCCCACCCATTCACTCACCCATTACCCATCACCACACACCCATTCACTCACCCACTACCTATCACCCCCCACCTATTCCCTCACCCATCACCCATCACCCCCAACCCATCACCCCCACCCATTCGCTCACCCATCACCCCACACCCATTACCCATCACCCCACCCATTCACTCACCCATTACCCATCACCCTACATCAAGGTTTCCTCAATTCTCGCAACCCACTTTTTTTTTCTCGCTAATAGGCTACTAAAAAAAAAAAAAAAATTATCGGATCATCCCATAAGTGGGCTTAAAACCTTCCCCTGGTCGACCGGGTTCCAAAAATGTGCCATATGATGGGATTCCGCACGGGGGGCGGCACCTAGAGCGGACACACACACACACACACACACACACACACACACACACACACACACAACACACACACACACACACACACACACACACACACACACACACACACACACACACACACACACACACACACACACTTTCGCTTATATTATTATATATATATATTATTATATATATATAATTATATATATATATATATATATATATATATATATATATATATATATATATATATATATATATATATATATATATATATATACATATATATATATATATATATATATAGTTTAGGAAAGCTATGGTTAAAATTTCAGTTAAACATCTTATTTTGAAGTTTAACAAATATATGTTCCCAAGTAGCCTTATGAATGTGAATGTTGACTTCGTTGCATTCTCTTGACTCGCATCTAGCTGCCTAATCTTTTTCGACTAAAAGCTTCAGTAATCAAATAAATATAGTCTGAAGATACCATGGTAAAAATTTCAGCTCAATATCTTAAGTGAAAGTGATATATTTTGAGCTTAAAACACCTCTGAATTGTGCTGTGCGGTAGTTGGCCTACTACGAAGAGAGCCGCCGCGCGGGTCTACCCTCAAGAGTATAGTCCTCTATGTTGATACTTTATCGATACAGTGTGATTACAATGAAAAATAATGGTGAGGTATGCTGGTAATGATACGATATATACATAAACTGATGTCAAGTGATATCACTAAGCATCACTCACATCTTGGATTATATTTGTTTATAAATTATATATATTATATATATATATATATATATATATATATATATATATATATATATATATATATATATATATATATTATATATATATATATATATATATATAATATATATAAATTTATATAAATTTATATTCCTTTTACTAGGCCATAGCTGACGCCATTGTGGCTCGTCCACGCACGCCTGCAGGCAACACACGCTATGACCGGGATCTACCATGCAGCACACAGACCATACGAAACAGGCATCATAGTTGGGGCTGCAAGAGTTGCAGGCCAGCAGAAAAGCCCGAACTGACCGACCGACACATGGAGGACAGGATGGAGTATGCGCTGGAATATGCTGACAAGCCTGACAACTTTTGGGAGCGTGTCGTATACTGCGATGAAAAAACGTTCCGAACAGATGGTCCGTCAGCAACACATTATGTTTGGAGAGTGAATAACACCAGGTTATTTAGTCTCTCTCTCTGTTACCGTCACATATTTTCTTTCCTGCCTGTATCCACACCCATGCACATATTTCGTGTTTTCTAGGTCGCATAATGCGTTACTAACGCACCCTAACCAACAGTAATGGCAATGTATTAAGGAAAATATATTAATATATGCAATGATACATGCTAGACTTTATTTGCAGTTTATATAGGTTTGTGTAATATCGCCCAAGTGTAGTGGTTATATCACTGTTACACCTTTTGCGTAACAACCATAAACTTACTTTTTATGTCAATGTGGCATGATTCCACCACATCTTCCAGTATCAGTTCCGGAAGAGTTGAAATGTGACTATCCCGTACTGGGCCACGGTATGTTTCAGATATGAGGCAAAAAATGTGTTCCCCACCACGGCACCACGAGGAGTGGGCGTGTCACCGCTGGGTTGTGTGGTTGGATCCACGCTGGTGATGTCGGGCAGCTGGCTAATGTTGGACCGGGACGTTTGACAGGGCAAAAGTATGTTCAACTCCTGGAGGAGGTCCTTCTTCCATCGGTCCAGGAGTTGCTGTTTCCTGAGGGTGAACCATTCTACCTCCTCCAGGATAACAGCCCTGTCTACACGTGCCGGGTTGTTCAACAATGGTTTACCCGACATCCCTACATTACTCTGTTGCCACATCCAGCCAGATCCCTGGACCTCAATCCAATCGAGCACGTCTGGTCAGCCATGCTCAAACATATGGATGACCAGGAACGTCCACGTAACCGTGCTGTGGTTGTGAGGAGTGCTCTACAGGCGTGGGAACATCTCCGACTTCCACCTGGACAACGCCTTACAAGGGCGTTGGTGGCATCCATGCCTTCACGGCTGAATGCGGTCTTGGCTGCAGGCGGGGGTTATACTAAGTATTAATTGTTAATAAAATATGTGAAGCATGATATTATGTCTCTTTAATTTCCCTTTATGATACAAAATATACTATTGACGTAAATCTTTACCAATGATGTGCTATGATCATGCACATTTTGCCCACGTTGCATTTCACAGGTGATAAGAATTTCTCTCTCATATGTGGTGTTTTGTCAAATGATATGACAATCGTTAAAGTGTGTGGCGGCAATTCCAATGATCTGAAACTCGAGAAATGCCAGTGGTCGCTGGTAGTTTTAACTCAAAGGTTGGTCTACTGTGTTTTGGCTCCGCGACTAATATTTTTCATAAATTAATTTCGCGATAAACATTTGATGCACCGCATCTGAATACCAAAAAATATAGTTCTTCTGTTGTTCTACTAATTATATGGATGACATGAATTACGATGGAACGTTCTATACTAGCAATTTAATGCAAATTACTCGCCTCGAGTAGCAAAGCTTAATATATTTTTTACATGTATATTGTGGCATGTAAAATTTGGGCGATGTTCACACTGTTTTCTAAGACAGTACTGCTGCGTCTGGCAAACGCTTGTCAAAATACAATAAGCAATGCCTTGGAAAAACGAAGAATAAAGAATGCCGAAATCGGCTTGTTGCTGCGACAATGTAGGTTATAATTGTGGAGGTGACATGCCGCGGCGGGGAGTAGAAGCGATGAGATTGTGGCGGGAAGATTGAATCAAAACATTGCCACTTCACGCGTCGACTCATTGCACTTCCAGGCTTTCTATCTGATTGATACACAATAATAACAGGAAAATATGACTGCCTAGATATAGATAACTTCTAAACATACGTTATTGACTATATAATATCATAGAGTAGCATTTACCTCGCCTCCTCAACTATAACCTCCTTGGTTATTTGGTTATATACAATGTTTTACAGAATCAGGCTTCTATACAATATACATATAGAAGAAAATCGTTCTTAATATTATACTTTTGTGTTTTAAGTGCAGTGGAATAAGCCCATATTTTGTTTTCCAGTAGACCAACTTATTATCAAAAAAGTGAGTTAAAACTGCCAGCGACCCCTGGCATTTCGAGTTCCCGATCTCTCTAATTACCTCGTAACGCTTCTGTTATCATGGCCGCATTAACGTCCCTCTCAGATAAGCCAGTACGAGTATACATCGGAACCACCACTGTCATTCGTTACCTGCTATATCATAGTCTCCCATGCGGAATTCACAACGTCACACTGTGTATCAATATATCAGTTTATATAAACAAAATATTACTCATTGTTGACACTGTATTACGCTATATGGTGATATTTGGCATATTCCTGCCATCAGGACTACCAACATATAGCTGGTATCACACTATGTTTTCGTTTTCTTCGTTCCGTAGTGTCAGAATGTTTCACGCATATAGTGCACCGATACTTCTTTTACCCATAGTACACACAGACTCAGAGAAGTCTGCTATCGGAGCGCTAAGGGTCGCGTCTCCTGTTGTTCTGCCCCTCTCCGCTCCATAGGCAGCATATAAGGAGTTTGACCGGAACTTCCAAGGATCCGGTTTCCCAGGCCTGTGGCGCGTGGGCAGGCTCGCGTGGTACAGTCAGCATCAGCATCCTTGGTGAACACGCTGACACAACTCACACCATGCTGGTTTGTTCATTTCATCAAAAGGTGCTGCTGATACAGACACACACACACATCCTGCTGTTGGGATATACTAAGATTTTACACATACATATAATATCTAACCAGTGCCGTAATACTGGTTCACCAAAAAATAAATAAAAAAATAAGATCGAAACATTGCATGTGGCATACTGGGTCGATCAGTCGCACGCGGTGATACATCCCACTAATTATTTTTTTTACATTTAGATGTATGTATTTTGTCAGGCAATATAAGTATATAAAGCTCCTCAAAACTGGAATCTTGCAACCATAGCCCGATATCTGAAAGGAATAGTAACACAGTGGCGTTTGATTACCCATTCATAGGTCTGACGCCCGTATAGTATAGCGGGTAAGCTGGAAAGAAATAAGCAAGAACAAAATTGTCATATTGTACTCAACAGCACGTCTAAAATATCATCCTGTATTTAAGAGCAGGCTGTGCTGCTTAACTAACCTCCTGAACTTGTTTTACAGTATGTGAGGAAGTTAGATTCATACTTGATCATGACAGTTATTGTCTTAGGCCTCGATGTCCAAAAGTCTTCACAATGGTTCTTTCTTGACGCAATTCTGAGAGAAAAATTACCGCGAAAAGGCAATCTTCTCTCAATAATGATCGGATACTTGTTATCTGACACTAGAAAGCGAATTGTCTTGAATGGTCAAACCTCGTAGTGATTTACGATCATAAGTAAGGTTTCACAATATTTAGTACTGGAGTCAGCATTCTTGAAATATATTTATAAATAACATTGAAAGTGGAATCGTAATCAGTGTGTCACAGTTTACAGATAATGCGAAGATGGAAGGTAAAGCACTAACCATAGAATCTCGTAAGGTTGTCCAAAAAGATCTGAACAAGACCATCTGTGAGTCAGAGCAGTGCAGGATATTGTCTGTGTGTGGGTTGTCACTAGAAGGCTCCCGTGGTGTAACGGGAAGCACAGCCGCCCGGCATGCGGAAGGTCCCGGGTTCGATCCCCGAGCGGTGCAACCTTTATTGGTGAGACCCCCTACTCTAACACTCTGGTACTGAATTTTAACGTTTATGCTCCTTGAGATCACAAACATCGAATAAATTTATGAAATTCATGGTGATTCACAGCCTAATGTGAATCAAGGAAAATGTCTACACACTATCTTTACCATTGAGGCCAGATATTTGAAACAGCATGGATCATTGTATCACCCCCTCCCTTATGTCGATCATATTCCTCGTGTTTCCCTCCTCTCCTCCTCCATCCATTACGTTTATCTCATCCTTTACATCTCCATACCCTTCCTTCACCACATCCGCTTATCTCCTTCCCCTTTCTTCCTCTCTCTGCCTCTTTTCCGCTACCTTCTCCTCTTCCAGTTCTTTCTGTCTTTTCCTCTCGCGTCTTTTCCTCGTCCCTTTTCAGTCTCTACCCATTGTTCTTTTTCCAGCCTTGCACAATTCTTTTTTTTTTCCCTGCCTTTTCCTCTCTTTCCTCTTTGTTCTTTTCCCTTGCCACTTTTTTCTATCTTCCTCTCTTCCTGTCCTCTTTCTTCTCTCCTCCCTCCTCTTCTCTCCTCCTCCTCTCCTCCTCCTCCTCCTCCTCTCCTCATCCTCCTCCTCTCTCCTCCTCCTCCCTCCTCCTCCTCCTCCTCCTCCTCCTCCTCCTCCTCCTCCTCCTCCTCCTCCTCCTCCTCCTCCTCCTCTTCATCATCATCATCATTATCAGTACTGCGCTCAGTTTATATACCCTTGATATGAAATGAATGTATATAAATTGAAATGCAACGTAGAATATAATTTTTTATTTTAATTATGAAACACTTCAAATAGACAAAGACTCAAAGTAATCAGATTGCTTAGCTTATCCAAAGGAAGATTAAATGGTGACTTGATAGATGTTTAAGAAGTTTTTAGAGAATTTGGACGATTCTTTTACAGCCGACTGACCAAATGTCCTCAGCAATACATGATAATAATTTTTTCTTTACATCAAGATTGTCATCAGATAATATCATATAAAGCTAAAAGTTATTTCTTTAATAATATTATGAATATCTTGAATAATCTTCCTGATAATGTTATTAAAGACGGCGATCATATCAAAAAATTTGAAAACCTACTAAATAGATACCTCGTATACACTACTCCAGCAGCTGCCATTGGCACTTGTACTTGGAATGGATTAGTTTTCTCTCTTCCCATCTTATGTAGACTTTGCAACAATAATTTCCATGAAAATCTTCATCAATGCTCCCACCTCCTCACATGTATATTTGACAGGGTAGTTCTTCCATATCTCGCAAACAGCCTCATTTGAACCCTAAGAACTGTAACTGTTTCCTTTCTCCCTTTCATGCCTTTATATTCATCTTCCTTTTCCATACTCACACTTCACCGTAGTTCCTGTTGCTGGTCCTTATCTCCAAAGCATCGAAATAGCAACACTTATTTCCGGAACAGTAGGAATTCCTGCCGTACATTTCGAAGGCAGAGAAGGTCAGTTTTGGCACCGGACATATTGGCATATTTGGCATGTATTTGCGTTTGCGGAAGTACTTCCTCAAACGCAAATCTGCAAATATTTACACTTCCGCAAATCCGCCAACAGATTCGGACTTCCGCAATTTGCGGAAGCTGCGTTTTGCGGAAGTGTTTGCGGAAGTGCCCACCTGTGTTGTCCACTAATGACTCTCTCCTCCTCCTCCCCTCCTCCTCCTCCTCCTCCTCCTCCCTCCTCCTCCTCCTCCTCCTCCTCCTCTTCCTCCCCTCCTCTCCTCTTTCCTCCTTTTCCTCCTTTCTTCTTCCTCCTCTTACCTGTATCCATTCATTAATTAACAAGCGAATGACCTAACTCACCTGTCCTTATATTGAAAGATTTGTACCTTGACATACTATTATTATTATTATTATTATCATTATTATTATTATTATTATTATTATTATTATTATTAATAGTAGTAGTATTAGTATTAGTAGCAGTATCGCTATTGTTATTGTTGCTGTTGTTGCTATCATTGTCACTACTACTACTACTACTATTACTACGACTACTACTACGTACTACTACTACATTATACCACTGTTGCTAGCATACTACACTCTCTCTCTTCTATCTCTCTCTCCTCTCTCTCTCTCTCTCTCTCTCTCTCTCTCTCTCTCTCTCTCTCTCTCTCTCTCTCTTCTCTCTCTCATTAATCAAATCAGAATCCATTAGTGATGCAAAAACTTATTATAAAACACATATTACACACACATACTGTCCGACTCTGCCGCCGCGCAGTGGCGTCTAGTGATAAAATAAAATGAAGGCCCATGGTTCACCTCTCAAGTGTTTGTTGGCCGTCTTCCACGCCAATAGCCCCATCCCCGTGTCCAGTGGTAGGGGGGTCGTATAACCAAGGTGATCCCAGAGCCGCACTACATTGGGATAGGCAGACGACTCCAGCTCTCAACCCGACAACACCTCTACCACCTGCTGCTGTTCTCATTGTCCTGAAGGCACTTCTAGGGATTTGAACTCTATTGCCAGATTGCCCTTCGACTGTCCCGACACCATTCAACACTCCCAGCTGCAGCTGTGTTAACTACATTGCTGAGTAGTATTGCTGCCTCATGTCTCTTCCTCCAGGCTGCTGCACATGGAGTTATATTTAATTATCAATTTATTTATTAATTTATAGTTAAAGTTACTTTTGTTTAGTTCCACGAGCAGTTCGTTGTTTGTTTGATGTTCTTTGGCTGCCAGCCAATTATTGCCACTTTTGTTGTGTAAATATATTCGGGGTATCATACTCCATGACTTTTCTTCTACACTATTTTCAAGATTGATACTATTAATTGATAGCCACCTCGGCCATGACAAACACAAATGGGGAAATAACTCGGTGCCATCATCCCTAGATGGCAGCTCCATCACACACTCAGTGAAAAGTGTAAATTTTTCGTTTAAAAAAGGGAAGAAACTCTAAAATTTTGAGAAGGGCACTTATGAGACACGGGGCAAAGGCGCAGGTGCTTGGGCACCCCCAGCACTCTCCCTCTGCAAGGGCCTGGCTAGTATCATCTTTCTCTAACCAACATGCTGAACAAGTCTTTAACTTTGCTAGCCTCCATGTCCTAAGTATCTCTTGCAGCACCTTACCCATATTCCTGACCACCTTGGATACACTCCCATCATTATTGACCTTTTCGTAACCTCTAATCAGCTGATTATTATTAAACTATTCTTACGCTGGGCTACTCCGATCACAATATTATTCCCGCAATGTGTCCTATCCCTCCGGTGCCGCCCTGGGATCCATCTAAGCAAAGGTGCTTCTGGCATTTTGCCTCGGCTAAGTGTGAGAGATTACTATGAGTTATGTGTTGGTCCCCATGGCTCCGGAACCAGGAAACTTAACAGTTTTCTCTTTTTCAGAATTTCGCGAGGTCCAAAAGATTGATAATTGCAGGTTCTTGGTATCAGAGACCAGATTTGCACCGCTAGACATGCTATAGTAATGCCGGGGGGGGGGGGGGGTAGCTAAGGAGATCGTTAGTTTTCGTTGAAAAATCCTCCAGAACTGCAAGGTTTACCGGGGTGCTGAATCTTTGCAACTGATTTCAGACTTATTGTTACTATACTTTAACTTCATGTCAAGTTCAGAAGAATCTCAAGAGGTAACCATGCTATGTTTCATCTTGAGCAGCTAAAAGACTTGCCATGTACCTATGAGTATGCAGTGGCAGTCTCAAATCTGTTTGATGTGCTTGGTGCCATCGAAGACCCTGTAGACCTGTGGGATACCTTCAAAAGTGAAACTCCAGGCTGCCAAGGAGTGTCTTGGGGAGCGCTCGAGGTCAAGGCGTTGTTTTGCTTCGACGGAGATGCTGGAAAATATCGAGTAGAGTCACGCTACCAGGTTTGCTGGGAACCAGGACCAGTATAGGGGTCACGCTGGACTAGAACTCTCCTGAGGATAGAAAATGAGAGGTGTGTTAGGAGTCTCGCTGAGGATGTCGAGGTAATTAGAACGTTAATAATCTCCAACCCTCACGGAAGAGGTGCCGTCTCATGTCTCCTTCTCGGGCGAGTGTTATCCGAACAGCAGGTGGGCACTTCGTGTCGAATATGGATGGGCAGATGTCTCGTTGGCCTGAGAACTTTGGGCAGTTGTTCACGGTTAACCCTCCAACTGGGCAGCTTTACACCACTGGATTACGGGCAGTGGATATCAACCCTCCAATTGACGAAACCGCACCCTTTCTTGACGAAATAAGAGAGGCTGTAGCAAAGTTGAGGGGTGTAAAGGAAGTTGGTGTTTGTAATATCAGTGCGGAGCACCTAAAAGCTAGGGGTGAGACCATGATCCGCGGGTTGCATACTGTCCTGACTGCTGTGTGTCAATCAGGTACCATTCTTCCTGACTAGAAAAGGGGGCTGGTCGTACCTATTTGGAAAAGGAAAGGGAACCATCAGGACTGCAACAATTACCGCGATATTACACTGATCAGCGTGCCAGGCAGTGCTTACCTATCTATTGCTGACACAGATCCGCAGTCATCTGCTGAAGCATCAGAGACCTAAGCAGTCTGGGTTCACGCCTGATAAGTCAACAACGGACCGTATCCTAGCGCTTCGTGTCCTTCGTGTCCTTCGGAACGCCGACGTGAGTTTTGACAAGAGATGCATGAAAACTATGTTGATCTTAATAATCGTTTGACTCAGTGCACCGTGAGTCAATCTGGGATCTTGTGCGGCTTCGCGGGATTCCTGCAAAGACTATTGATTTGATGACTGGCCTGTACTCTGGGACTAAGAGTGATGGGAAGTGAGGGGAGGTGTATACAGCTTTTTTCTGTAAATACAGGAGTGAGGCAAGGGTGCGTTCTTGCTTCATTACTTTCCACCACTTGTATCGACTGGGTATTAGGCAAATTTGTAGATCAAAGTTATTTTGGAGCATCCCTCGGCAGTACCGAGATCACTAATCCTGCTTTTGCCGATGATGTAGTAATCTTTTCTGAGTCGCTGGAGGTCCTAGTGATGGCTCTCGAAGCGCTGCACGAGAAGGCAAAGCCTTTGGGACTTGAGGTCTCCTGGCTCGCTCAAGACCAAGGTCAAGTTGCTTGGAGGCTTTCTAGATGGAACGGTGCAGTCTGTTCATGCCTGCGACGAAAACATTGGGATCTTGGAAGATTTTATATACCTTGGAGGTGCAGACCAGAATGACCATGGGTCACGTTAGGAAGTCTTACGGCGGATTGGCATAGCCCACTGTTTAATGGACTCGCTCAGGATGAGTATTTGGTGTTGTCGGTATCTGTGCAGAATAACAAAGATCCGGATCTTTAAGTCGCTTGTGATCCCTGTCTTATTCTATGGATGTGAAACATGGACACTAAATAGCGACTTGAAGAGGCGTATCGATGCCCTTGGGGTAATAATTGTCTTCGCAGAATCACGGGGTATCGCTGGGATGATTACGCGTCACATCAGCGATTGCACCGTGAGACTGAATCGAGGCCTATTACCTGCATAGTCCGTCAGCGCCAACTTCGGCCATATGGGCATGTGGCACGCTACCCTGAAACTGATCCTTCCCATCGGGTTGTATCTATAAAAGACAATCCAGCGTGGAGGAGGCCAAGGAGGCGCCCACAAGGCTCGTGGCCGGGGCAAGTTGATGCTTCCTGTCTGTCGAAAGTTGCTTGGTATGGGAAGGGAGCCTGGATGGGGACTTGCGCGCGGTGACCCCGGGATTGGCGTTGTAGGGTGAGCGAGGCGACGCGCCCCCCGGCGTCTGCCCCCAATGATTGATTTGATATTTAGGAGGACCTTAAATATAATCTGCTATTCTACTACTTCTCTGATTTTCCATGGAGTGATTACTGCTTCTGTATCAGAGACCCATATTTTTGTACAGAACGCATAACCGAGGTTATTGTCTCTGTCATAAAGGCATACACTCCATACACTCTCTCAAATTATAAAGCCCATAAACATTGGTTTAACTGAGGGAGTTCTCGTGATGTCCATGATAGAGGTACATAGATTGTACGGTAGCCACTACCCATCCCTTAAATTTCATGCCTTATATATTTCTACCCGTAATCATGATATATCTTTTATACAACATATGCCAAAAGCTCCCCCAAAAATAGACAATGTCAAATTCTTACTAGATCCAATTCAATTCGTGACCTCTGACACCTAGCCCTATCCAACAGCTTTTCATATTTAAATTTCGTTTTAATTTTCATGCTTCACCTAGATGGCTCCACAAATTATCTTTTATATTTCTAAAGCTGAACACTTCGCTCAGACCCTAGCTCATAGTTCCACTCTGGATGATGAGGGTCTTGTTTCTTCCACACCTCCACCTTTTGACTATATTTTACTTTGTAAAAAGATTCTTCGTGGCGAAGTTTTGTCATGCACTTTTTGGACTTGACCCAAAGGCATACGATCCAGACAAAGATCCTCCTATTGTTCTCAAAAACTGTGCTTCTGTGCTTGCACCCTGCCTGGTCTTTTTTTTCATCTATGTCTACCTACATGTATCTTTCCTTTTTGCTCGAAGCTAGCTCACATTCAACCTATTCCTAAGAAGGCTGATCGCTTCAATCCTTCAAATTTCCATACTATAGCCTTGACCTCCTACTTTTCTAATGTTGTTTAAGCTATCCTTGATACGAAGATTCTTAGTGCTCACAACCTTCATTCTGATCGTCAGTACATTTATGGTAAAGATCAATTCACTGGCGATTTTCTAGCTTTTAAATTTCACTGTCCCCTTTGATATATGAAAGCTATTGATAGAGTCTGGCACAAATCTTTAATTTCAAACCACCTTCTTTTGGTTTCTATCCTTTTTTCTGCATTTTCTTCTCGTTTAATTTCTGACCGCTCTATTGTTGCTGTTATAGCTCTTTATAGATTCCTCTTTGCTATGCGCCCGTCAGGGTGGCAAGGTTGGTAGAGACGTGAGCTTGCAATGTGTAGCGTCCCTGCGCATTCGGTCAGCGGTTCGAGTCCGCCTAGTTCGTGCTGACGTGGCGGCGCTTTGTATAGTCAATAACCTTGTAGTTGGTAATTGCAAAGTGTCTAGATAGGATGAAAATCTTATCTTATCTTATCTCTTTGCTATGCTATTCTTATCGCCTACCCATCACCGTAGGCAAGGGTACATCTATTATGCTCTTGGATTTTTTTGTAGCGTCCAACTTCTACTTGCCCACGGATGGGTTGTTAGGGTTAGCTTCCGTACACAATTGTGAGCATGGTTTTTGTTTACCTTACTGTATTCTAAGAGACATTTTCCCTGTGAGCTTTCCGTCGCAAATCAATAGTGTCGGAGATATAGAACATTTTAGGTGGGAGGAGGAGTACGTCTCCTTTGTTTACAAAATGCCTCCCTCTTCCTCTTCTTGTGACCTGCATCGCTTTTGTTTCGGAGTAGGTTTTCCGTGCGCACCCGTGGCTAGGAGGTTAATCTCGGGGTTAGGTATTTTATTAAACTATTTATTATTGGAGGTTAAGTTAGGAGGTTAAGTTAGGTAAAATTAGATTCAGGTGAGGTTATATTGGTTTTATTAATCCGCTATAAAACTTCTGTGAAAACAGCCAAATTCACCCAAAATTCGAAAGGTTTGAAAAAACTCGCTAAAGGGAAAATAGCAAAGTTTGGCAAAAACTCTTAAGCTGAAAATCCTAAAGTTTGCCAAACTCGATCGTAACAGCAAACAGAAGCATTTCCGTGTATTCTCACCATGGGTTTGGTGATGCGTGCATTTCTTATTAGATTATAAGAAACCGTCTATCTCAGTTTCTGTCACAAATGTGTACATATTATGTAGAAATCCAGTCTGGTTTAAGGTAACCATTAATCTATACACGTGTTTTGTGAACCCTGGCTAAAAGACCATACGTGGGGTTTGGTTAAGTTTGGGGTACTATCTTACTATTGGACCTAGTTAGGAGGTTAAAGGTTAGGTAAGGTTCCGGTTAGGTTAGGTAAGGGTTAATTAGGTTGAGGTTAGGTTCAGGTTCGGTTAGGTAAGGTTCAGGTTAGGTTAGGTAAGGGTTAGATTAGGTTGAGGTTAGGTTCAGGTTCAGTTAGGTAAGGTTTAGGTCAGGTAAGGTTCAGGTTAGGTAAGGATTTTCATGAATCTGACCAATTTTTTATAGATCTGGCCTGTTTAGTATCCTTGTTTACTAACTGATTTGGTATATTAAGTTACTATTCGTAACTTTATGGCTAACAACAGATAATTCTATATAACAAATGATAGATCTGGGCGTGAAGGGGTTAAGGGTTAAAGCCCAAGCTGCGCTCCGGCAGCAATGCTGAAATTTCATGCCTTGAGGGCCAATCTTGATATTCATGATGTCAAACCTTTTGCCGTCGTTCACATGAATAAATGCTCTGGGCTGCCTGTCTAAATAGGATGATTGTATTCCGCGACTTAAATTTATGTTTTGTATTTAATATAAAATGTTATATGTATCACTTAAACCTAATTATCAACATCTTTGGAAATGAGTTTAAATGATATGGAAAGTCAAGTAGCAGAGGATAACTATGAAAAATTAGGCTGAACAGTACGATATATTGCAAAAACAATGCAGGCAACATTTTGTGTATAGTCAATTCAAGAACACTAGAGCCACATGCCCCTCCCACGAGGTGGAGCTTGTCATATCCTGATTTCCTCTTGATTGGGTGATGGCGTGATGGAGGGTTTTGCCGTCAAAATGTCACACAAACACTTCCAGCCCTGTGGTTCCTTCCCCACTCCCAGAACGGTCTGATCTCCCAGCTCCCACATCCCTTGTTAATCCCTTAATTTGTCCTTGACTCCTTTCTTTCTCCTCCTAGAAAAAGGACTCCTGTCCTTTCTTCAACTGTTTAGCTAAATGAGACCCGTAATGCACACAAAAGTAAAATACAACCTTGTTGAATTATTATAGTTAGGGTGAAATTCACGTGGCAAACAGCGCTAGGTGTTCGGTCTCCACCTGTGACCTGAATTATCTCTGGGTCGCGAGCCGCAGGTAATTACCTCCCCATGCCCCTGTTAATCCCTTAGGACCTTGACTCACGTGTCTCTCTCTCTCTCTCTCTCTCTTCTCTCTCTCTCTCTCTCTTCTCTCTCTCTCTCTCTCTCTACACACGTCTATTCCGATGTGGTGACCTGCTATATCGCCTCAAGGCATGGCCGGGTAGGGAGCCTGAGGCCTGAGGTCATTAGCGCTGGGGGGACAGGTCAGGTTAAGGGTTTACTTGTTTCACCTCTAAAAGGTGACAGGCGCCCTCAGTTGACTCTCTTCACCTCTCTCACTCAGAATTTAACGAATCTTTATATTTCCCTCTCAATATCTCGTCTTCATGAAGAGTATCTGGCTTACTTTTGTGTCCATGTGATAACACATTTACTAACGATGGTGAATCGAGGACTTTCATGCACTCAAAGCAAATATATGGTGTGTTTTTAAAGAAATAACGAAGGACTGTAGGATGTCCGATTTCCACTGAATTTTTTCAACCAATAAGAGACCATTGCGAAGCTGGCCTGGCATGCTCCTCCTCGGGGGAGGAGAGTTTGGCTCTAATGTTCTTGAATTGACTATAGTGATCAAATTTATCATAACATCTGTTATTTTCAACGAAGTAGAAGTGCCAGTCAGTAGTAACACGAATCATTGTGTGGTTGTAGGGACCACATAATGTGGGATCTAGCACATAATATTATGTGGTAGGCTACAGTATAATGTGGGGTCTACCACACATTGAGACTACATTAATGCACAAGGCAAAACTTGCATGATAATAGGGCTAATACACGTTTACAGGAACTACCACGTGTAGGCCTCACGGCCTCTTGTAGCTTCCTTATTTTCTTATGTTCTTATGTTCTAATAACACTCCACCATTAAAATGCCTTTTAATCACGAAAATCCCCAGGTAGTTGATACCAGTAGGTACTAAGATATGATACATGATGGTTATATAGGTTATATATAGTGATGTAGTAAGCGTTTGACATGGCTGCGATATGTCTTGCAATATTGTGTTGCTGGATCTTTTCTCCGCCCGGAGATTTATAAACCATCACACACATAATGATGACCACGGTTCACCATTCATAAGCCAGCTAGGGGGATATTATTTAAGGTCAAATTTATAGCCCTTTGGTGTGTCCTTGGGAGGGGGGTCAAGCTTGAAGGACGGTAAGACCGCCCACTCGATCCCCCAGCCAATATGAACCACGAATGGGATGGGGCCAGTATAGATGTGTTTTCGCGAGCATCAGTGCAGCCTGGGCCAGCCTAGACCGTCCTAGACCGGCCTGGCAAACGTCGCGACAAAGCGCTATAACTGATTCACGGAGAGATGCCACAGAGCTCATATCTTTTTATTTTTCTATAATTTCAGATTGGGGCAAAGCAAACCTTAGTTTTGTTCAATGCCTCAAAAAACTAAATTTCTTCTCCTATCAATTCGACATTAACCTTCCAGAAAACTATCCTCTCTTCTCCAACGACACTCAACTGTCTTCTTCTTTTACAGTGAACATTCTTGGACTATCCTTTACTAAAAAATATAAAATCTTACATCTCATATCTTGGTAAAACAGCTTCTCTGAAGTTACGTGTCCTGTGGCGCCTGCGTCCATTTTTTTCTCCCTCCCAGTTGCTTGCTCAGTACAGGAACCTTATCCGCCCTTGTATGGAGTATGCTTATCATGTTTGGGAAGGATCCATTCATACAGTTCTCCTAAACAGGGTTGAGTCAAAAACTTTTCGTCTCATCAACTCCCCTCCTCTGACTGACTGTCTTCAATCTTTAAATCACCGCCGGAATGTTGCTTCTTCAGCAACGTCTTCTGGCAAGCCCCTCCCGCGGCCTCGCTGCACAAAACTTTTTACTCATTCTCATCCCTATTCTCTCCATTTCCCAATGCAAGAGTTAACTAGTATCTTTACTCTTTCATCCCCTTCACTGGTAAACTCTGGAACTCACCCTCTGTTTCTATTTTTCCTCCTTTCTACGATTTGTTTTTTCGAGAGGAGTAACAAGACACCTGAACTAAATTGCCCCCCCCTTTTTTTGTATTCTCTTACTGCCTTCTTTATAAGGATTGATACTGACTGGGACTGATATATATTGAGACTTGACACCTAGGCGGGTTTTTTGTTACTTCTTTTCCCCCCTTGGCCAGTCCTTTGTGATGTAAAAATAAGAATAATAAAATGACTACCCTAATTTTGCAACTGAACATAAACTATCCTTGATTCTAAGCATCTTATTGCCAACTCTTCTTTATCACCTTGCAATAATTTTTGTTCCGCCTTTCAAGACATGGCGGAGACGTTCATGACACAGCTGACGAATAATGTACATGTTCTCACTTTTAGGATTTGTGGATTTGGAGTGTGTGTGTGTGTGTGTGTGTGTGTGTGTGTGTGTGTGTGTGTGTGTGTGTGTGTGTGTGTGTGTGTGTGTGTGTGTGTGGTGTGTGTGTGTGTGTGCGCGCGCGCGCGCGCGTGCGTGCCGTGGCGTGCGTGCCGTGCGTGCGCGTGCGTGCGTGCGTGCGTGCGTGCGTGCGTGCGTGCGTGCGTGCGTGCGTGCGTTTTTTTTTTTTTTTTTTTTTTTTACATCACAGGGAACTGGCCAAGGGCACAACAAAAGTGGGTAACACAAAGCCCGCTTAGTTGCCAGTCCCTATAAAGAAGACAGTAGAAGAATAAAATAAAAACAAAGGGGTAGGCCAATTTAGTTCGGGAGGTGTCTTGTTACTCTTCTTTTGAAAAGATTTAAGTCATAGGAAAGTGGAAAAATAGAAACAGGAAGAGAGTTCCAGAGTTTACCAGTGAAAGGGATGAAAGAGTAAAGATACTGATTAATTCTTGCATTAGGAAGATGGACAGAATAGGGATGAGAATGAGTAGAAAGTCTTGTGCAGCGAGGCCGCGGGAGTGGGGGAGGCAATGGAGGCATGCAGTTAGCAAGCTCAGAAGAGCAGTGAGCATGAAAATAACGGTAGAAGAGAGCAAGAGAAGCAACATTGCGGCGGTGATTTAAAGATTGAAGACAGTCAGTCAGAAGAGAGGAGTTGATGAGACGAAAAGCTTTTGACTCAACCCTGTTTAGGAGAGCTGTATGAGTGGATCCTCCCCAAACATGTGAGACATACTCCATACATGGGCGGATAAGGCCCCTGTAGAGAACAAGCAATTGGGAGGGAGAAAAAAAAGGACGCAGACGCCACAGCACACCTAACTTCTTAGAAGCTGTTTTAGCAAGAGACGAGATGTGAGATTTCCAGTTCAGATTTTTAGTAAAGGATAGTCCTAGAATGTTCATTGTAGAAGAAGGAGACAGTTGAGTGTCATTGAAGAAGAGGGGATAGTTATCTGGTAGGTTTTGTCGAGTAGATAGGTGAAGAAATTGGGTTTTTGAGGCATTGAACAAAACAAGGTTTGCTTTGCCCCAATCAGAAATAATAGAAAGATCAGAAGTTAGGCGCTCGGTGGCATCTCTCCGTGAATCACTTAGTTCCTGTTGAGTTTGACGTCTAATAAACGACGTTGAAAAATGCAGGGTAGAATCATCAGCGTAGGAGTGGATAGGGCTTTGAGTTAGACTTAGAAGATCATTAATGAATAATAGAAAGAGAGTGGGTGATAGGACAGAACCCTGGGGAACACCACTATTGGTAGATTTAGGAGAAGAACAATGTCCGTCTACAGTAGCTGCAATAGAACGGTTTGAAAGGAAACTTAAAATGAAGGTACAGAGAGAAGGATAGAAACCGAATGAGGGTAGTTTGGAAATTAAAGATTTGTGCCAGACTCTATCAAAAGCTTTTGATATGTCAAGGGCAACAGCAAAAGTTTCACCGAAACCCCTAAAGGAGGATGACCAAGATTCAGTTAGGAAAGCTAGAAGATCGCCAGTAGATCGACCTTTACGGAAACCGTACTGACGATCAGATAGAAGATTGTGAGCAGATAGATGCTTAAGAATCTTCTTATTAAGTATAGATTAAAAAACTTTAGAAAGGCAGGAAGTCAAAGCTATAGGACGGTAGTTTGAAGAATTAGAACGGTCACCCTTCTTAGGAACAGGTTGGATGTGAGCAAACTTCCAGCAAGAAGGAAAGGTGGAAGTAGATAGACATAGACGGAAAAGTTTGATCAGGCAAGGTGCAATTACAGAAGCACAGTTTTTGAGAACAATAGGAGGGACTCCGTCAGGACCGTAAGCCTTCCGAGGATCTAGGCCAGAAAGGGCAAATAAAACATCATTCCGAAGGATCTTAATGACAGGCATAATAAAGTCAGAGGGTGGAGGAGAAGGAGGAACAAGCCCTTCATCAGCCAGAATGGAATTTTTAGCAAATGTTTGAGCGAAGAGTTCAGCTTTAGAAGTAGATGAGACAGCTGTGGAGCCATCTGGGTGAAGCATAGGAGGGAAAGATGAAGAAGAAAAATTGTTAGAGATGTTATTAGCTAGATGCCAGAAGTCACGAGAGGAATTTGATTCAGAAAGATTTTGACATTTTCTATGAATGAAAGAGTTTTTGGTAAGCTGAAGTAAAGATTTGGCATGATTACGAGCAGAAATATAGAGGGCATGAGTTTCAGGAGATGGATGCTTACGGTACTGTTTGTGAGCCACCTCTCTATCTCGGACAGCATGAGAACAAGCAGAGTTAAACCAAGGTTGACGGGCTTTAGGATTAGAGAAAGTATGTGGAATGTACGCCTCCATGCCAGAGACTATGACCTCCGTTATGCGCTCTGCACAAAGAGATGGGTCTTTGACATGGAAGCAGTAATCATTCCATGGAAAATCAGAGTAGTACTGCCTTAGGTCTTCCCACTTACCTGAGTTGAAGTGCCAAAAGCACCTCCGCTTAGGTGGGTCCCGAGACGGTACCGGAGCGATAGGACAGGTTACAGAAATAAGATTGTGATCGGAGGAACCCAACGGAGAGAATAGTTTCACAGAGTAAGCAGAAGGGTTAGTAGTTAGGAAAAGATCAAGAATGTTGGGCGTGTCTCCAAGGTGTGTGTGTGTGTGTGTGTGTGTGTGTGTGTGTGTGTGTGTGTGTGTGTGTGTGTGTGGTGTGTGTGTGTGTGTGTGCTATTTATCTAGTTGTATTCACTTAGTTGTATTTTACAGGCCCTGAGCAACGCTCGTATGGCCCCTTCTACATAGCTACATTTTTTTTATCATTCATCCTTAGTTTTTAGTGTTGGCCGAAGCCACTATCCCGGGAGGAGGGTCACAAGCCCCCAGCTAACACCCGGTACCCATTCACTGCTGGGTGGACAGGGGCTCGGGTTTTTTAAGAAGACCGCCCGTCTATCTTCGCTTCGCCCGCTAACTCCCACACTACGGAGTAAGCGTGTGTGGTGTGTGTGTGTGTGTGTGTGTGTGTGTGTGTGTGTGTGTGTGATGTGTGTGTGTGTGTGTGTGTGTGTGTGTGTGTGTGTGTGTGTGTGTGTGTGTGTGTGTGTGTGTGTGTGTAATTCACCCACGCATGATCTGCTCACGCGCTAGACACGTGACTGCCAGCTATTACCTCCACAGAAAAATCTTGGTTATCATAGACACCGATCTTTGGGTAAATCTGAGGCCTTAGGCATCACACACCCTATGTATCCCCTTGCTATAGATAGACTGTAATTGCCACGTTTCCGGGGGAAAATCCCGAGCCGTAAGTGCAGGGGTTAGAATCTGTGCGCATCACGTGACACGTGTGTGTGTGTGTGTGTGTGTGTGTGTGTGTGGTGCTGTGCATCCCGTCTGGATCAGCTACAGGTCAGAACCCAGCCTCTCTATCTCGATGAGAACGAAGTCCATGTGGGAGCGAAGAGGCGGCGGGTGTGCATGGGTGACCATCCTGAAGAAGTTAACGAGGCCCTTGGCGGGGATAGGCTGGTAGGTGACCATTAGCCTCCCGCTGGTCGTCATCCTTTCACAAACCTGAGCTGCCACCTGATAACACCGTAGAGAGAGAGAGAGAGAGAGAGAGAGAGAGAGAGAGAGAGAGAGAGAGAGAGAGAGAGAGAGAGAGAGAGAGAGAGAGAGAGAGAGAGAGAGAGAGATATTAACATATAAAATTCCTTTAAAAATCATCCTAAGCCAGTTTAGTGAAGTTAAAGTATAGAAACAGGCGAAACAAATATATCACGTGACTCACCTTCCCCATGGTGCACCACCACTGTTCACTCTCCGGCTGATGACGCAGTCGCGGTGGGATGAACCAAAAGCAGACGTTGATACACTGCGCTGTTGAAATTACAGGACGGAACCCTGGACGCGTCTGTAGCTGCTCCGCAAGGTACCTGTTATTTTGTTTTTGTTTTAGAAGAAGTAGTATATAAACCACTCGGGTACGGTGGTCTGAACTTGAAAGTTGAAACACTGGCCGGTGTGACCATTAATTAATGTTTTTGCATTGATGAGGCACGGTTGATGCAGTATTTACACATGAAGAATCTCTGGTTTGTTGACACATTGACATTCCTGCCCATTGACACAAGCCCATTGCTCCCACTAGTCTTGTTGTGCAGTCATTGTACAGATACTTCAATACTGACTTCCTTTTAGATAGTTGATGACAGATGAACCACTGTTTGTGCTTTCCAGTTGAAAATAATGATAATTGTGCTTACAATAATAATAATTATATAGATAACAATAACATTTAAAATTTTAATAATGATAATAATGATAACAATCATGCTATGTATACTACTACTACTACTTCTACTACTACTACTAATAATAATAATATTGTGTGAACATGTGACAAATGTAGGTAGGTGGTGAAGGGAATACGTGCTAGCATCTGAATACCGTATTATTGATTAGTTTCTAGAAGGCACCTTCAGATGAATATACATCATTTTTTTTAAGGGGGGAGGGGGAGATAGAAAAAAAAAGTGAGATAGAATAAGATCAAATAAGAGAAGGAAATATAGTAGAAGATTAGAAGTTGGTGGGTTAGCCACCTTGCTGATATTTATATTTAAGTTTAACAATAGCTAACATAAAACAATTACAACGTAAAAGTAAATAAATAGAATGCCTACCCGTGAACATATATATATATATATATATATATATATATATATATATATATATATTTCAAATTCCAACTTTTTCAGCCGCTCTACTCTCTCCGCCTCTATGATTGTCAATTTTTCTTTCTCCTCTCTCTCTATCTCTCTCACTCTGTCTTTCTTCCTATCCTCACGCTACCTGTTGAGTACGTACTCCTTTATGTCGCTCGTTTCTACAAGGCCTATCAACTCCGCCTCGTCTTTATATATTTGAATGCTCATCCCGGTGGTGCTATGCGCTGTACTTAATATGGATTACCCTGTATTATCCTGCAGTAGCAATCGTGAGTCCCTGTCCGGGCTCCAATTGTCGGGTTCAAAGAAGTGTGTCGCTGAGGTTTGAATCCTCGTCCACGTAATAAAAGAGAGAAAAAAACTGAACGCAATTATCTTGCCCCATTTCACTTGACACCAATCTGAACTACCAACGGTTCGAGACTCAGATAGCAGTAGCCCATGATGAATGCAGGGGTAATGAATAGACGCGCGATAATCTAATTTACTGTATTAAATACTAAGGCAGAACTAAAGAAGCAAGTACACGTGTCTTTAGACACTCACTTTTATCCAGCCACGCACTTGCCCTAGATACTTTCTCATAGATAATTCGATAACCCTATCACCTATGGCACTCTGCTGAAAATAGAAGGGGTTAGAGTATCTCACTCTCTCTACTAATGAACATATGACTGCATGGGTCCTCACGTTACGGTTTCAATCATACCCACGTGATACGCTGTCTTCGTCCAATCCACACGGGTCGTCGTCCTCTTTACGCTCGGCCTGCGTCCTTGCCTCGTCCAATCATGCCCTTCGCCTTGTCCTACCTGCAGCCACCCGTCTCTATCCTCCGTCAGACAGAGACAAGTTATGTGCAGGTGGTGAACTTAGTAGGGCAGCGGCGAGGTCCTGTGGGTACGTTTCGTCCGGCGGCTGGCGATAGAGTGGGGTCTCCTCAAGGTGGCGGGGCTTGATTTCTAACATGGTATAGATCGCGCTGTTGTCACCTCTCAGTCTACCTACGTTTTTCTAGATCTCCTTTCCTCACTCTTTGGCATGCTTTTGTTGACCACTACATGCAATTTTGATCATGCATTATACTCCTAGCGCACCCAGCTATTCATTTGGAAGCAATTTCAGCATATAATGCTCTCCTCATATTAGAGCCATCTGGCAATCCCCTGCCAGCCAGAAAATCAATATCTTGAGAAACAAATGTGGGTAGGGAAGCGCAAGCCACGAAAATTGCAATGCTTACAAAGTTACAATAAGTCATGACCCACGACGAAAGGCGTAATCGAGAGGAGAGCAGCGGGACACCAGGAGGTGCGACCACGTGCTGCATGAGCAAATTTGGCTGCGTTTCCCCATTCACAAACCACGAAACGTGATAAAACTAGGCTCCAGTGGCGGTTTGTGGCATAGGGCTGCAGAGCTGCAGCACCCCTAGACGTACTCACTGTCAGGTGTATGATTCCTTTAGAGACACATCCGAATTGATACACTACTAACAAATATATAATAAAAAGTAATTACATGTTATTTAATTATTTTCAATACGTTACGTACTAAGTGAATTTTCATTAAAACCAGACCAAAATTTTAATTACTTTCATATTTGCTGTGCGATTCATGTCTGCGCCGCCGCCGCGCCACTTGTGAACACAATGGGCTGCAGTCGAAGCCAGCTCGATCAGCTGCTCAGTCCTCCCGTGTTTACATTCCATGTGGACCAAAAAGGTTATATAGGAGGAGGCGGCATGTTGCTTATAGCGTGAAGCCCTATATACCCTATAATTATACCGAGGCAGTCATATTTTCAATCAATTTTTGTTGTAATGAACATAAATACACCAGAACCACTCGGTCAGGTGGGACGTCCTTATTGACATAAATGGTTAACGCGCCCGTGTTTGGTGCAATATCTGGTGTAGTATCGGTTCGAATCCGGTGCAGGAGCAAGTAAAAAGGAAATAATTTATTTCCGAATTATGAATTACCAGCCTGTGTCATGTGTCTGTTGGAAGGACATACTGACGGGATTTCAAAAGGTAAATTAGGCCCAGGGCAATGGAAGCATCTGTCGGGCCCAGAGATAACCCTCATGGAAGCATCACCTAGCTCCATCTTACGGCCACTATGCAAGTCTCTGTCGACAGGGCATGGTTATACCGTGGCCACCGAGATGATAAGGCCTGGTGGATCGCCCGTGACGTTACAGCATAAGGATACCACCCGCTCCGCTCCCCGTACAAGTTTACCTACCTAATATAATGTTTATCAGCATAAAAGATATACTGTTATCTTCGGAAATGTTTGTTCTATAATATTATCAAATAAAAAACCGTAAAACACACAAAGAAAAGGCCATTATGAGACTTTCAAGAAATATGCATTAACTTAAACTCTTTGCCATTTAATATTTTGTTCGCATACATTTTACATGGAGAATATCAATAGAAGCGGAGTTTAATTAGCTTTCCATTGATATATTTCGTTTAGTGATAAATGAATTAGCGGCATGCATAAATTAGCGTTAACTAGATATAAAAAATCTTGAAATCGTATAATTTCCTACCTAATATATGTTTATCAGTATAAAATATATACTGTTATCTTCGGAAATGTTTGTTCTATAATATTATCAAATAAAAAAACCGTAAAACACACTAAAGAAATGCCATTATGAGACTTTCAAGAAATATGCATGAACTTAAACTTTTCGCCATTTAATATTTTGTGAAAAAACTTTTTACATGGAGAATATCAATAGAAGCGGAATTTAATTAGCTTTCCATTGATATATTTCCTTTTCTGATAAATTAATTAGAACCATGCATAAATTAGTGTTAACTAAATAAATAACATCATGAAATCTGGGAAATTACCCGATTTCATGATGTTATTTATTTAGTTAACGCTAATTTATGCATAGTTTTAATTTATTTATCAGAAAAGGAAATATATCAATGGAAAGCTAATTAAATTACGCTTCTATTGATATTCTCCATGTAAAAAGTTTTTTCACAAAATATTAAATGGCGAAAAGTTTAAGTTCATGCATATTTCTTGAAAGTCTCATAATGGCATTTCTTTAATGTGTTTTACGGTTTTTTATTTGATAATATTATAGAACAAACATTTCCGAAGATAACAGTATATATTTTATACTGATAAACATATATTAGGTAGGAAATTACCCGATTTCATGATTTTTTATATTTAGTTAACGCTAATTTATGCATGCCGCTAATTCATTTATCACTAAACGAAATATATCAATGGAAAGCTAATTAAACTCCGCTTCTATTGATATTCTCCATGTAAAATGTTTGCGAGCAAAATATTAAATGGCGAAGAGTTTAAGTTAATGCATATTTCTTGAAAGTCTCATAATGGCATTTTCTTTGTGTGTTTTACGGTTTTTTATTTGATAATATTATAGAACAAACATTTCCGAAGATAACAGTATATCTTTTATACTGATAAACATTATATTACGTCGGTAAACTTGTACGGGGAGCGGAGCGGGTGGTATCCTTATGGTGTGACGTCACGGGCGATCCACCAGGCCTTGTCTCTCGGTGGTCTCGGTTATACCCCCTTGACTAAGACTGCCCCTTCAGGAATCCCCCTCAGAATATCTCGATAGCAAGAAAGAGTAAAAAGAGAAGAGAGAAGATAAGAAGAAGTAAGAAGCAGAAGGCCCCCTCCACCCCCCCCCCCCCATCACATTGTGTATCAATTAGATAGAAAGCCTTAAAGTGCAATGAGTCGACGCGTGAAATCGCAATGTTTTGAGTCAGTCTCCCCGCATTGAGGCGGGGCGAGCGGCTACACCCGATAACACAGGGAATGCGCGGCATGCCGCCTCCTCCTATATAACTTCCATGGTCCGTCCGAAATCCGTGAACATCAACTATAACTCATACCTGATGTAGGTCAATTTTGTGTATCCTACTGTTGTGTTAAGCTTGCAGTCCCTCCATTTTATTCTATTACGAGCCGCCACTGGTAGGCTCCTGTTCTTTGCAGCTGTGTATTTTGGACGTGTGTAGGTTATATTGACTCTAGATAAAAGAATGAGTGCAGGTGACTTTCTGGGTGCATTAATTGCTTGTCTTTGTTATTTGCTTGTCTAAATAAGCATAAGTTAGGTTTTCGGGGTATATTGTATATATTTTTTTTCCCTAAGTTACGTAAGCCCATGCTCGGTTTCACTAAATTATGTAATGAGTCGGGAAGTGTAAGTGAAGGGAGGTAAGCTGTGTTTTCTAAGCTGCAAGTGTGACGTAGAGTCGAACCTCATCTACTCACCCCAACCACCTACCACAGGTAAGAAGGTAATATATTCTGAAGAACACATGAAGAACTGGTAGAGTAGCTTCAGAGACAAGAAGATAATTTCCTACAAAGGCAAGAACTGCAGCAATAATAGAAGAAAAGAAAGTATCACAGCACTGCGAAAAAAGCTACAGGAGCAGTTCAAAATCATACAAGAGCAGAGTAAGTCAAATGACAAGGAGTGATAGAAGTGCATAAATTGCATATGAAAATGGATAAGCAACAAATGAAAATGGAATAAAAACAAATACGAATGCAGGAAACTAGACGAGGTTGATAAAGGAGCAGACACGGCTTAAGCAACAGCTTGATACGGTACAAGATGCAGCGCAAATTGCGCTATATATGGCACAAAAAAATATAAAATCAGACAAGGCTAGAATAGAGCAAGCAAGGCTCAGACAACAGCTAGAAGCTACACAGGAGACGGTGCAGGGGACGACTCAAGTGGTGATACAAGTGATATACGCAGAGATAAAAGAGCTACATATCCGTAACAAGGCAAGCCGTACAGTGAGTGACGTCAGTGACAGAGTGTAGTATGTTGATAAACGTTTGGCTGGAGATAATCACTCTTGCCTGTAGGTGTAGGTGGTGTGTTAAACGAGTGTTACAAACAGGGCATGGTACCTTCAGTTTAGATGCACCTGAGCTTACACATGTGAAAATTGTTGCCATTAGTGAGATTGGTGTGGGCGGCCAGTTTAGAGAAAAATATAAATGGTTTTGATTATAAGGTTTCTTGTGAGGTTTGTCATGCTCAATTGAGTTCTTGATTGGTCGGAATAGCTAACATGACCAAGAGAGTGCTGTCCAGTTCGCCACCAGCCTCAAGGGTGCAATCACCAAGTTAGGAACCCCTGATTTAACCGACACAAAATTAAGTGCCCAAACACTGGCATCCGGTAGCTTTATTATCAGAAGGAGCGTAATGGCTTCCTTCCCCCTAGTGTTTTCTTACCACATGCCAAACCATTGCTGAGATATGGATTTTTGAACTTATGATTTAAATAATCAATCAATCAATCATTGGGGGCATACGCCGGGGGGCGCGTCGCCTCGCCCACCCTACGACGCCACTCCCGGGGGTCACCACGCGCGAGTTCCCATGCAGGCTCCTTTCCCATACCAAGCAGCTCTCGACAAGAAACATCAACTTGCCCCAGCCACGAGCCTTGTGGGCGCCCCCTTGGCCTCCTCCACGCCGGATTGTCTCTTACAGATACAACCCGATGGGAAGGATCGGTTTCAGGGTAGCGTGCCACATGCCCATATAGCCGAAGTTGGCGCTGACGGACTATGCAGGTAATAGGCCTCGATTCAGTCTCACGGTGCAATCGCTGATTTGACACGTAATCATCCCAGCGATACCCCATGATTCTGCAAAGACACTTATTACCAAAGGCATTGATTCGTCTCTTCAAGTCACTATTTAGTGTCCATGTCTCACAACCATAGAGTAAGACAGGGATCACAAGCGACTTGAAGAACCGGATCTTTGTCCTCCTGCACAGGTACCGACAACGCCAAATACTACCGCTGAGCGAGTCATAACACCGTGGGCTATGCCAATCCGCCGTAAAACTTCTTGACGTGACCCGCCGTCATTATGGACTGCGCTACCAAGGTATGTAAAACTTTCCAAGATCTCAATGTCCTCGCCACACGCATGAAACAGATGTACTGCTTCATCTAGTAAGTCTCCAAATACCTGGACCTTGGTCTTGAGCCAGGAGACCTAAGTCCCAAAGGCTTTGCCTCCTCGTGCAGCGCCTCGAGAGCCATCACCAGGACCTCCAGCGACTCAGCAAAGATTACTGCATCATCGGCAAAAACAAGATCAGTGATCTTGGTGTTGCCGACGGATGCTCCACAATCACTTTGATCTACAACATTGTCCAATACCCAGTCCATACAAGCGTTGAAAAGTGATGGGGCAAGGACGCACCCTTGCCTCACTCCTGTATACACAGGAAAGAAGCTGGATACACCTGCCCCCACACTTCACAGCACTCTCAGTCCCAGAATACAGACCAGTTTTTCAAACCAATAGTCCTTGCAGGAATCCCTCGAAGTCGCAGAAGATCCCAGAGTGACTCACGATGCACTGAGTCAAAAAGCCTTCTTGAGATCAACATAGGCTGCAAGCATCCCTGTCGAAACTCACGTCGGCGTTCTAACCAGGACACGAAGCGCTAGGATACGGTCCGTTGTTGACTTACCAGGCGTGAACCCAGACTGCTGAGGTCTCTGATGCTTCACCAGATGAATGCGAATTCGTGTCAGCAATAGATGGGCAAGCACCTTGCCTGGTACGCTGAGCAGTGTAATACCGCGGTAATTGTTGCAGTACTGACGGTCCCCTTTCCCTTTTTCCCGATGGGGACGACCAGCCCCTTTTCCAGTCAGGAGGAATGGTAACTTGATTGCCACACGGCAGTCAGGACAGCATGCAACCCGCGGATCATAGACTCACCCCAGCTTGAGGAGCTCCGCACTGATATTACAAACACCAGCGCCTTTCCACCTTAAACTTTGCCAGCCCTCTGACTTCGTCTAGAAGGGTGCGGTTTGTAAAATGGGGGGATCGGCATCCCTGCCTGTAACCCAGTGGTGTAAAAGCTGCTCAGTTGGAGGGTCCACCGTGAACAACTGCCCAAAGTACTAGCCCAAACGACCCATCTCCCCCATCCATGTCCGACACGAGCGCCCCTCGCTGTTCGAATAGCACTCGCCCCAGAAGGGATTGGGAAAGGAGCTTTTTCAGGGGTCGGGGGGCGGGTCGGAGGTCATTTGCGTTTTTAAAGACCCTCGAACCTTAGAAAGACTCCGACATACCCTCCTTTTCTTCCCAGGGGGTTTAGTCCCGGGGTGACAGAGCCCTGTGCTGGTCCCCCTTCCCAGCCAGCCTGGCAGCGCGATCTCCTCGATTTTCTAGGGGCTCCCTCGAGACAAAAAACCAGCCTTGACCCGGGGGTCCCCAATACACTCCTTGGCAGCCTGTAGAGTTTCCGTTTTTAAGGAAACCCACATTCTACAGGTCCCAGACACCGAGCACAAAACCGATTTTTAGACTGCCACCGCATACTCTGAGCACATGCGTCCCCCAGTTTTTTCAAGATGAAACACAGTATGGTTACCTTTTGAGATTCTTCTGGACTTGACATGAAGCTTAAGTGTAGCAACAACAAGTCTGTGATCTGTTCCAAGGAACTCAGCACTCCGGTAAACCCTGCAGTTCTGGAAGATCCTCCAACGAGTACTAACGAGGATGTGGTCGATCTCCTTAGCTACCACTCCGGCATTACTATACCATGTCCAGCGGTGCAGCTCTGGTCTCTGATACCAAGAACCTGCAATTCTCAACCTTCTGGACCTTGCAAAGTTCAGAAGCAGAGAACTGTTGGTGTTTCTGGTACCGGAGCCATGGGGACCAACACACAACTCGTAGCCATCTCTCACAGTGCCAGTAGTAGCATTGAAGTCGCCCAAGACATTGAGTGTGTCCCGAGGAGGACACTGGTCTTAAATAATGATAAGTATAATAATATCTTCATTTCATCCAGACAGGACATATAGCTTAATGAAGTACTTATAGTTGAGACAACAAAAAGAGAAGAATATTACGTGCAAAAGAAGTAGTGTATGTACGTACATATATATTACATAAATTACATTACTTAGCCGTGCTAAGCCTGCTATGGCCGCAGCAGCACCAGCCACTTGTCGTGCATTGCCTCACCTAAATATAAGAACATAAGAACATAAGAAAATAAGGAAGCTACAAGAGGCCGCGAGGCCTACACGTGGTAGGAACTACCACGTGTAGGCCACGCGGCTCTTGTAGCTTCCTTATTTTCTTATGTTCTTATGTTCTTAGTTCCTGTCACCTAACACTACCTACATCCACCTTTCTTCCCCATCCATGAACCTATCCAGCCCCTCTTTAGAGCTCCCTAATGACTCCGCATTAACTACCTGTCTACTGAGACCATTCCATTCATTCACCACCCTATTTGTGAACCAGTTTTTCCCTATTTCCTTTCTAAATCTACGCTTTTCCAGCTTGAATCCGTTACTTCTTGTTCTACCTTGGTTAAAAGCCATAAGAACTTTTCCTACCTCTCCATTATTAAATCCCTTTATCCACTTAAAAACTTTTATCAGATCGCCCCTTACTCTGCGTCACTCGAGTGAGTGTAAATTTAATAACTTCAATCTCCTCTCATAACTAAAGTTACGCATCCCTTGTATCATTTTGGTCATCCTTCTCTGCACTGTTTCTATACTCAATTCAAGAACGTTAGAGCCAAACTCTCCTCCCCCGAGGAGGAGCATGTCAGGCCAGCTTCGCTGTGGTCTCTTATTGGTTGAAAAAATTCAGTGGAAATCGGGCATCCTACAGGCCTTCGTTATTTCTTTAAAAACACACCATATATTTGCTTTGAGTGCATGAAAGTCCTCGATTCACCATCGTTAGTAAATGTGTTATCACATGGACACAAAAGTAAGCCAGATACTCTTCATGAAGACGAGATATTGAGAGGGAAATATAAAGATTCGTTAAATTCTGAGTGAGGGAGGAGGTGAAGAGAGTCATCTGAGGGCGCCTGTCACCTTTTAGAGGTGAAACAAGTAAACCCTTAACCTGACCTGTCCCTCCAGTGCTAATGACCTCACGCCTGAGGCTCCCTACCCGGCCATGCCTTGAGGCGATATAGCAGGTCACCACAGGGGAATAGACGAGAGAGAGAGAGAGAGAGGAGAGAGAGAGGAGAGAGAGAGAGAGAGAGAGAGAGAGAGAGAGAGAGAGAGAGAGAGAGAGAGAGAGAGAAGAGAGAGAGAGAGAGAGAGAGAGAGAGAGGAGAGAGAGAGAGAGAGAGAGAGAGAGAGAGAGAGAGGAGAGAGAGAGAGAAGAGAGAGAGAGAGAGAGAGAGAGAGAGAGAGAGAGAGAGAGAGAGAGAGAGAGAGAGAGAGAGAGAGAGAGAGAGAAATAAAAATACAACAAAGATTCAATGTTATTTATTGTTCTGTTATTTATATCAATTTTTTTGTGCGCGTACGTGTGTGTGTGTATCTGTGTCTCTGTCTATGTCTGTGTCTGTGCTGTGTGTGTGTGTGTGTGGTGTGTGTGTGTGTGTGTGTGTGTCTGTGTGTGTCTGTGTCTGTGTCTGTCTGTGTCTGTGTCTGTGTGTCTGTGTGTGTGTTATTCACCCATGGTCTTGTCCACGCGAGGTGGCTCGCGATCGCCAGTTTTCACCCTCTCAGTGCGAGGTTGGAGCTCATTATTACCGATCTTTGGCAATGCTGGGACCTCACACACTACACACCCCCATCCCCTTGCTCAAAGGGGGATAGTAACCGCCCGAATTTATCAGTGAAAAATCCCCGGGAGCTCGAGGATTCGAACCGTCTACCCACAGAATGGGAGGCCGTCACGTTCTCAACCTGACCATCGCGCGGTATATGTGGTGGTGTCTGTGTCTGTGTGTGTGTCTGTGTGTGTGTCTGTGTCTGTGTGTGTGTGTGTGTCTCTGTGTTGTGTCTCTGTGTGTGTGTGTCTGTGTGTGTGTGTGTGTGTCTGTGTGTGTGTGTGTGTGTGTCTGTGTCTGTGTGTGTGTCTGTGTCTGTGTGTGTCTGTATGTCTGTGTCTGTCTGTGTGTGTGTGTGTGTGTGTGTGTGTGTGTGTGTGTGTGTGTGTGTGTGTGTGTGTGTGTGTGTGTGTGTGTGTGTGTGTGTGTGTGTGTGTGTGAGTCTGACGGGTCAAGGACAATTAAGGGATTAAGGAAGGGATGTGGGAGCCTGGGAGGTCAGACCGTTAGCTGGGAGTGGAGAAGGGAGCCACAGGGGTGGGGAAGTGGTTAGTGTACATTTTGACGGCCAACCCACCATCACGCCACAGAACGGCATCACCCAATCAAGAGCGAACCAGGGCTTGACAAGCTCCACCTCGGGGAGGGGCATGTGGCTCTAGCGTTCTTGAATTGACTATAGCAAGGCTATATCCATCCTGTAATATGGAGACCAAAACTGAACCGCATAGTCTAGGTGAGGCCTGACTAGAGTCAGATAAAGCTTTAGAATAACTTCCGCACTTCTACTTTTAACACTTCTGGTAATTAATCCTAATACTCTATTAGCTCTATTTCTGGCCTCAATACATTGTTTCCTAGGTCGGAGTTCTGGGCTCACCCTCACTCCAAGATCTTTTTCACCTTCTGATCTTTTCAGCGATACATTGCTTACGGTGTATCTATTACCAGGGTTTTTTCTACCAACATTCATAACGCTGCACTTATCAATATTAAATTCCATCTGCCATCTGACTGCCAACTGGTTAAGTTTATCTAAGTCTCTGCAATACGTTTACATCAGACTGTGATCCAATAATCCTACCTATCTTAGTATCATCAGCAAACTTGCTGATATCACTGCTAATCCCACTATCCAAGTCGTTGATGTAAATCAAAAATAGTAATGGACCCAACACAGACCCTTGTGGAACTCCACTTGTCACCAGTCCCCATCCAGATTTAGAACCATTAATTGTAACCCTTTGTTGGCTATTACTTAGCCAAGCTCTGATCCAATGAAGAACCTTCCCATCTATTCCATGAGCCTTAACCTTATTTAAGAGTCGCTCGTGTGGTACTTTGTCAAATGCCTTACTAAAGTCCAGATATATTATATCATAATCCTTATCATTATCTGCCGTCTCATAAACTTTCCTATAAAAACTCAATAAACTGGTGAGACATGACTACCCTTGGTGAATCCATGTTGTGAATCATTGATATGTTTTTTTGCAATAATAGATTCCAATAATATACCCACCACTGACTTTAGACTTACGGGTCGATAATTTGACTTTAGTTTTCTGTCTCCCTTCTTAAATATGTGAACAACATTTCCTTTCCTCCACAATAATGGCACATCGCCTATCTCAACCGATTTCCTAAAAATGTACACTAACGACTCACTAACAACCTCCTTGCATTCCTTTAATACCCTGGAATACACTTCATCTGGTCCTGGTGATTTAAAATTCTTCATTTTATCTATACCCTCTTCCACCATTTCCCTAGTTATCACAATATCTTTGAGTTTCTCCTCATCGCTCCCTTTGAACATCTGTTCACTATCAGGTATCGTCTGTGTATCTCCTCCGTAAAAACACTTAAGAAATAATCATTTAGACTTTTACACATATCCTTATCCGTATTTAAGACCTCACCCTGTCCTGACCTTAACGGCCCAACTAATTCCCTTGTCTTGGTTTTATATACCTGATAGAACCCCTTTGGGTCCCCTTTCGCCTGTCCTGCTACTTTAATCTCATAGTTGTTCTTAGCAACTCGAGTTAATTTCTTCATTGTCCTTGCCATCACGTTATACTGTTCTTTGTTTACCAATCCTGTCTTGAACCTTAAATAAATGTTTCTTTTTACTCCAATGTTGTGTTTTAAATTAGTGGTCATCCATTTTGGATCACTCTTTCTGGACCTTATTTCCCTATAAGGAATATTTCTTTTCTGTCCGTCAAATTATATTCCTAACAAATAAGGTATAATTTCCTCCTCAGCCCCTACCTCACTTCCATGTCTAACCGCTCTAAATACCTCCTCAGCCCCGACCTCACTTCCATGTCTAACCGCTCTAAATACCTCCTCAGCCCCGACCTCACTTCCATGTCTAACCGCTCTAATTACCCCCTCAGCCCCGACCACACTTCCATGTCTAACCGCTCTAAATACCTCCTCAGCCCCGACCTCACTTCCATGTCTAACCGCTCTAAATACCTCCTCAGCCCCGACCTCACTTCCATGTCTAACCGCTCTAATTACCTCCTCAGCCCCGACCACACTTCCATGTCTAACCGCTCTAAATACCTCCTCAGCCCCGACCTCACTTCCATGTCTAACCGCTCTAATTACCTCCTCAGCCCCCACCTCACTTCCATGTCTAACCACTCTAATTACTTCCTCAGCTCCGACCACACTTCCATGTCTAACCACTCTAATTACCTCCAGGTGCCTTCCTAATTCTTTCCCACTACACTGTTATGCACTACTACACTAAATATATACTGCTATGCACGATTGTGGTTACCACAGAATTGCATGTACACTCGACCCTCTTTTTTCGTTCAAATACCGAGTGCCTCCTGATGACATCCAGGTAATTGATGTTGTTATCAGCAAAGGTCTAGGATGAAGAAGCCCACCGAGGCACCCTGGCCAGCATCTTCAGGATATCCTTATGGCAGACCCTCATCCTGTTGATGGAGGCTACCCTTTATCTGGTATAAAGTGAGTGACAGTATATGATGTAACAATAACTCCTGAGCATCTGCAGCTTTACCTCCGTGGGACACCATGAAAACTTTTGCAAAAGGAGGTTAACTCTCACGGTGAGTTTTTGAGTTTGATTCTTAATGTCTAGGGTCATCAGACCTATCACAAGAGATGATGTTCCCCAAGTAGGTAAAGTTATCCACAAACCTAAGCGGCCGTGTATTCAGGGAAACTGTACACATATACTGAACTTTGGATTTATTCGGTGGTATCACCATGCACTTTTTCTTTTCGGTATCGTATGCAATGTCGTATCTGTCAGCTTACTCCTCACTCCTGCCAATGATGGTCTGGAGTGCATCAACTGTAGGAGCTATGAGGACCTTATCGTCAGCGTATCTTGAAGAGTGAATGCACCTGTCATGGACGTAGCACCCTAAGCCAGATTGCTCCGGCACATGGCTCAGCCTGTCCATGTAAACATTGAACAGGTGTGGGGAGAGTATGCTGCCTTGCCGAATACCGTTGGTCGCTGTGAAACCACTGGGCATAGATTTTCCCCACCTGACCCTGAACTCTGTTTGCTCTACCATATGGTTAGCAGGTTCCCCAGGTGATCGGGCACATCTCTGGCGTGCAGTTTGCCTAACAGTTTTCATTAGTTCACCTTGTCGAAGGCTTTATTGGCATCAAGGAAACACATGTTCACTGGTGACCCCTTGCCCATGTCGTGTTCTATCATGTTTTAACGTCCAGACACACAGTTCTGTGCCGTGCCCTTTCTTATAACTGATATGTGTATCCATTGTGCCCAGGAAGCTATCTAGCCGGTGTAACAGGGTTTTCTGGATGATTTTTGATAGTATTGTTGCGATTGCAATGGGCCTGCAATTTATGGTATTGGAGGCGTCTTTACGCCTTCTCTTCGACTGGGGAACTAAGATGACATCAATAATCTGACTGGGAATGAACTAGTGACAGATACAGGCATTGATAAACACACACAGCCAAACACTCAGGATGAGTGGTGCATATTTAAATGTCCCTGCTGGTAGTACATCAATGCTAAGCGCCACTGTGTTATTGAAGCTTCTTAGGATGGTGCCCACCTTAGCGTACGTGACGCGCGTGAAGCCATGGAGTGTGGCTCCTTGCAGCGCGCGCCGCAGTATGACTTCAATGGCGTCGTCACTCACAACGTTGAGCGTGGCGGCGTAATGGTCACCCCACATGCAGATGTATCCTTCTCGTCCATAACTTGCTTAATGTGGGAGGGAAAGGAGTCACCATAAGACTCAAGAGACCTTACGGCTCTCCAGAAGCCCACAGTTCCTCCCTCCACAAGTTTCTCAGCCAGAGATTGGGCTTTGAGCTGTTGGTCATGTGAACGGCACCACCGAAATGACAATTCAAACCTGGCCCTGGGCCGCTTCATGCATTCTGTCAAGATACCTTGCCAGGGGTTCTATGTGAGCAAAGAATTATCATTGACTTACCTTTGGTATGTTGATTTCAAGTCTACAATCAGAACAAACTGATTGTCGTGCATTAAATTCAGAGTGTTTCTTTGATTTATATTTCTTTTATGAACAAAACAGACTGTATCTACACTTACTTAGCTGCATCAAAGGCTGCATCCACCCGCCGTTCCACCTCGTGAAGACCATGCACACTGAGGCTTAGGTACAGTTTGAAAGCGTCCACTTTGCGACTGCACTGGAAGCTTTTGTCTGCCAGGTCGTAGTGTGAATCGAAGAGGGTATGAGGTTGAGAGCGAGGTTCCTGGTGACAGTTGCAACCGGCCAGCAGATCCTACACATAGGAAGGAAAAATATATATCTGCATTGGATTGTGTGGTAATTGAAGGCAGGTTTGAAACTGGTAAAGATGCTGTGTGGTGTGTGTGTGTGTGTGTGTGTGTGTGTGTGTGTGTGTGTGTGTGTGGTGTGTGTGTGTGTGTGTGTGTGTGTGTGTGTGTGTGTGTGTGTGTGTGTTGTGTGTGTGGTGTGTGTGTGTGTGTGTGTGTGGTGTGTGTGTGTGTGGTGTGTGTGTGTGTGTGTGTGTGTGTGTGTGTGTGTGTGTGTGTGTGTGTGTGTGTGTGTGTGTGTGTGTGTGTGTGTGTGTGTGTGTGTGTGTGTGTGTGTGTGTGTGTGTGTGTGTGTGTGTGTGTGTGTGTGTGTGTGTGTGTGTGGTGTGTGTGTGTGTGTGTGTGTGTGTGTGTGTGTGTGTGTGTGTGTGTGTGTGTGTGTGTGGTGGTGGTGTGTGTGTGGTGTGTGTGGTGGTGTGTGTGTGTGTGGTGTGTGGTGCGTGCGTGCGTGCGTGCGTGCGTGCGTGCGTGCGTGCGTGCGTGCGTGCGTGCGTGCGTGCGTGTTCTTATCTAATTTATATTTCGCACTTGTATTACAGTGTAATTGAGTCAAGACCGTTTAGTTTAGCCATGTTTTGAAATCTTTTTTTAATCGCACATAGCATCAAACCTATGGATAATATTACTAGATAGTCCTGTAGAAATTTAGGTCAGGTTAGAAAATATTTAGATATTTTGATATGATAATTTTGTATCAGAATTTTATGAATATTTTATTTTATCATGGCAAATTGTATATGTTGGGAAAAAAAGTTATGAAGTGTGCAACACTGGGCATTCACTGGGCAACAAACTTTTGGCAATATTTTGTTTATCTGAATTTTTCACGGTTTTTATATGTTTTCGAGTCTGCTGATTCCAAAAATGACCTTATTATTTTTCTAGCATCAATAGTTTTATCATGAATAAAGAATACATTTTTATATATAATCTCAGATATTTAACCAAAAATCAAGAAATGAAATGTTCATATACACTATATTTCCTAAGGAAATAAATTAAATAAGAACAAAATGGTCTGTTTATACATGTATTCGAGTCCGCTTATTCCAAAAATGACCTTATTTTTTTTTCTAGCATCAATAGTTTTATCATAAATTAAGAAGAAGATGAAATTGCTATATATACTACATTTCATAAGAAAATAAATGAAATAATGACAAACTTTTATCTTGCAATGAAGGCATACAACATCAGAGAACAATATATTTCTTTTCTTCACTTGCTACTAATAAAATGGAGCAATACTTAACGCTAAAAGTGAACACTTGAACGGGATGTTCTTTTGTGTACCCTAGGGTCATCTCGAATCGAACCCCACACGTAGCCGCCCATTCATTCCATCTCCCCTGATATCTTCTCCATAGTTTGAATGTCTTGATGAAAACGTTCACCATGCTCTTCACTCACGTGTCCCAAATTTTCTCTGTGAAGAAGTCCAAGTGTGAATGCAAGTAACCTTTAGTGACATTCTGCAGCCAAGTTCTCTATAACATACAATTATATTTTCCACCAGCTCTTTGTAGTTCTCAGACTTGTTGTTTCCCAGGAACCATTGTACTACATGCCGAAATGCTTGCCATGCATTTTTTTCAACAGTTGACATTTTGTCTTACAAATCCTTAGATGCCAACATCTGCATCTAATTCTGCAACATCTAATTTGTGGCCCAATGAAGATGCCACCTTTGACTTTGGCCTCGGACAATTTTGGGAACATTAAACGGACATGTTTGAGGGCTTCACATTATGGGATTAACGCTTTGATAAAATGTTTCACAAGGCCAAGCTTTATGTGAAGTGATGGCAGCAATATCTTCTCTCTTTGAACAAGAGCATTGTTACGTACATTGTGTGTGGAACTGCCGAGGACTCCGCCCCCACTCTTAGAGGTGGCACGCAGGGATACAGTAGATGTATTCCTCCTTCAGGAGACACTGCTGCCTGAGGGGTCTACTATCTCCCTCCCTGGGTTCCGAGTCTTCCACTGCCCACGGGAACATCGAGCGGGTGGTGGACTTGTCATCCTGGCTCGAAACTTCCTCCGGTGCCATCAGGATCAGCAGCCCCTCCCTTGTGGTGAAGGAGTAGAAGTGAAGGCCGTCACTCTACGCCTCCCCTACCTCGACCTGCTTGTGTACAGCCTGTACCGGCCACCAGAAGCGGTCCTTGACCTGGATGAACTGTTTGGCCACGCAGCCACGGAGAGTGTGCTTCTAGCTGGCGACTTCAACGCACATCACCCGTGGCTCCACTCCCCCTCCCCCACCAATGCAGCCGGCCACCACCTATATGCTTCGTTCAGGGACTCTGGACACGTCCTACTCCTGAACGATGTCCGGAGCCCGACACACGTCCAGGCGGGGAGGCTCGACCTGGCGTTCGCCTCCTCCACCATCGCCCCGACTCCGACCTGGTCGCTTCACCCCACCCTCACAAAGCAAGCGACCACTTCGGAGTCCTCCTGGACATGACGGTCCGCCTCACCCCACCACCACGGCGACCACAACGCTTTAACATGCGTCGAGTGGATTGGGGCCTCTTCAAGGCGACTTCCGAGGCTCTTTTCCAGGAAGCGGACCTTGACATCCCACTGGACGACCGTGCGACCCTCCTAAGTGAGACTATACTCCGTGCCACCCACCAGGCAATCCCTCTCACCAAAGAACAATCCTGCACGTACAAACACGCCTGGATTTACGGCTCCAGGGTGAGTGAGCTGAATAGACGGGTGAATGCGGCGCGGAAGGCCCACAGAAGAAATCCCACCCCGTCCTCCCGCTGCTACCTGAGATGCGTGGCCCGTCACGCCCAATCGGAGAAACGACGCCTCCAGGAGGAAGAGTGGCTTTCGTGGTGCAGGTCAATCGGCAGCCACACCCGCTTAGGAGACATGTAACGCCAAGTGAAGCCCATGTATGGCCCTCGTCCTCCCCCTCCGCCTACCTTTGTACACACCCGGCACCATCGGAAGAGGCAGAGAGATTAGCGAGGCTTTTCTCTGAGCGCACCTCTCCCGCGTTCCTCCCCCACGCCACACGGAGGATACAGGAAGACCTGGAGATCACAAGGTCTCGGACCATCACTGAAGCCATGGAAGCGGCCACTGATGCCCCCTTTACACCACGGGAGCTGACGGTCGCCCTTCGCTGCGGGCCTGACACATCACCAGGCCTCGACAAAGTAAGCTATTCCATGATATCACACCTTGGGGCTCGAGGCATGGATGAGCTGCTTGCGACCTACAACCAGTCGCTGGAGGCAGGAACCCCACCGGGTATATGGAAGATCGCAACGATCATACCCATTCCAAAGCCCAAAGACCCCGGTGCCATGCGTCCCATCTCTCTTCTCAGCTGCCCAGGGAAAGTAATGGAAAGGCTGGTCCTTGCGCGCCTCCGTTGGCAGATAGGTGAACTCCACCACCTTCTGTTCGCCTTCCAGCCCCGCAGAAGTGCCACCACCTGTCTCATGACTCTCCTTGGGGAGCTCCGCTCACGCTCGGGTCTGGTAGTTTTCCTTGACCTCGAGAGGGCCTTTGAGCTGGCAAGCCCATCTGCAATAATCGAGGCCTTAGCGGAGAGAGGAATCGGGGGCCGCCTCCTGCAGTGGATAGCAGGATTCCTATCAGGGCGCAGCGCTCGAGTGCGCTTCCAGGGGAGTCTCTCCACCGCGCACGCCACACTCTCGGCACCCCGCAAGGCAGCTGTTTAAGTCCCTTCCTCTTTAACATGCTAATGGAGAGACTCCTCGAAGACTCATACGGCCCAGGGGTCCGCCTCCTCTGCTACGCCGACGATCTCGCCCTTTACATACCAAAACACAGCCACCAGGCTCGCGCCCCACTTGCCTTGGGCCAACTGCAGCGTCGCTGCACTTCTCTGGGCCTTAAAGTAGTCGGCCAGACCCAATTTTTTTTTGCCGAATTATGTCGAATTCAAAACACCTAATCCACCAAAAATAATTGATTTCCAGGCCATATTTCCGTAAAAACACGACTTTTGTAAAAAGCGCGCGAAAAAAAAAATCTTCCCTCCAACAGGGCTACGACTGTTATTGATGACGTCAGAACAGGGACGCCCGCAGACACTCTGTCTGACACCTGTCGGCAAATGTTATGATGAGCGATTGTACTTCGGTGTCAGACAGTGAATCTGTCGCTGTGACAGATCTAGAGTACGATGCTCAATCTGACACCGAAAGAAATGACGCTGGTCGCGTATACTATGAGGAAAACTAACCTCAGATTGTCATGGGATCCTATATGTTTGAGCCCAAGTACGAGGTGGATGAACAGGTGTTAGCAGAGCCTGAGGTTCAGCAGGAGGACCTGGCACTTCTCCAAAACATGGATTGGTAAATAAAGTTAAACCATGTGTGTGTGGGAATCACAATGAAGGTACTTTCGAGAAAATCCTATGGTTAGTTTTGGGGCTACAGTCAAACGTAAATACCTCGGAAACCCACATACTAGCATTAACTACAGCAAAGAGTTGGAAAATATGCGGGCGGGAAGGCAGAAAGTGTGACAGCCACACCACCACAGGGCACGCCCACGCCCACTCCACAACTGGTTTACTTGGTTTACTTGGTCTTGTTAGGAGGCAAAGCCTCACAGTCGTGGTGGTCCATCGCTACCCTCACTACACACCGTTTCTCAACACAACTGTTCGCCCCAACACACTATAGGCGTGAATCACCACACGCCACTCCGCCACTCCACTCCTACACACGCCACTCCTTTCCGTGTGCAAACTTTTCTCGAAAGGCACAGCTGTCTTGCTGCACCCATAAAGGATGCATGCATGTGGCATATAGCAAAACAAATCTATCAGAAACACCCAAATATCTTCAAGTACTATATTTATCTGTGTTTACGTGCCTCTCTGATCAAGCGCGGGAAGATGAGCCTCCCTGATGCTGCGTCACCGAGCCTGAGCCTGAGCGTCTGCAAACCTTGAGTGTGTTTTGAAAACTCGGGGAATTTGCAGATTTTGATTGCGGATTATTTAAAAACGGCTGACTGGATACAAAAAGTGACGACGTATTGTTGATATACTCGTTAATGGCTATGATTTGATTGCATTAAATCAGGAATGATGAAATGGTCTGGACGATTACTTTAAGATCAACCCAGATAAGTCCAGCTACATGACCTTCGGCCTCACTCCCCTTCCGCAGCCCCTTCAGATTGATGGCGATCCCCTCCGGCACGTCACCACTCACCAGTACCTGGGCGTTTGGTTTGATACCAACCTCTCATTCCGACCACAGGTACGCCACCTACGAGACCGAACTGCGGCGCGGGTTCGAGTACTGCGGTGCCTGTCTGGGTGGGGCACCGGGGCCACCCAAAAGGTTAAAAGAATGTTTTACACCGCAGCGATTCGCTCCGTCCAGGACTACTGTGCCCCCTGCCTCCCGGGCATCGCCAAAAGTCATTTTCAATCCCTTGAAGTAGTCCAGAACGGGGCCCTAAGAGCCATCTTAGGCGCACCACCGTGGACATCCGTGGCCACGATGAGTGAGGAGTGCGGCCTGCCCACCATCCAACACCGCATTCTGGCTCGGACGTCGATCGCCATGGTGGCGTACATGCGTCGTTGGTCTGCAGCTCCACTAACCAGACAGTACTGCCACGCCTTCCAGCGCCCCCCAGCAGCTGGCCCAGACAAGACTGGGTACACGCAGCAGCGGATTCCGCCAGGACCCTGGACGTGGCCAGGGCCGTACGCTGCGACCCCGACCTACCCCTCCCAGACCACCTCCCGTTGGCACCTTGGGCCCCATCGCTCTTTACCATCACCACCTCCCAGCGAGTGAGACCCAGGGACCTCCTACCCACCCATCTCCGGCAGGAGGCGCTTGCCCTTATAGCCTCATGCTATGGCCCATCGACGGCCATCTACTACACCGATGGCTCAGTCGGGGTAAATGGCGCGGCGGGCGCGACGTTTGTGTGTGGGGCCTACACCGAAGCCCACAGACTCCCAACCTACACCACGGCCTTTCAGGCGGAACTAGCGGCACTGCTACTGGCCCTAAAGCACGCATCCGAGGCCCGTCACAACACCATCCACCTCTTCTCGGATTGCCTCGCTGCGCTTCACGCTCTCAACTCCACTCCCAAAGACAACGTTGAACTCCTATCTGCCATCCACTACCAGTTGGCCCTCCTCTACCGTGACGGCACCAATACCCACCTATATTGGGTCCCGGGACACGTTGGTGTCCCCGGGAATGAGCAGGCAGACACTGCGGCTTGACTTGCTGGAGAAAGAGAGCAAGTCACCTTCTCATTACTCCGCAGCGCCTCTTCCATCAAGGCCGCAGTGGACAGAGCGGCACTGAGAGCCACCCGCTGCCTCTTCGAGGATGCAATGGAGGAGGGGTCAAGGTCGGTGACGTGGTACGCCACAGCAACCCGACGAGAACCCCTCACCCTTCCACCAGGTTTACCTCCAAGGGTGGTGTCCCGCCTAATCCGACTCCGCCTTGGCTACCGATGTGCCTCACAGATCCTGCAGACTGCCCCTGACCAATGTCCGTACTGCTTCGAAATCGAGGATGATCCCCTCCATCACTACATCCTCCGATGCCCAGTGACTCCGCCACCATGTGGCCTGGATCCCGGACACAGACAACGAAGCAGCGGCACTAGCGATAGCCTCTGCATCAACTCAAATGCTCGCAGATCTTTGTAGCAGATACCCTCCACCATAAAGAATTAGGCCTTGCAGCATTCAACCCCCGTCGGGCTCTTAGTTAGCCAGTGTACTCCCCCTAAAAAGGGAGCACAATAGAAAACAACACAACAATTTGTGTGCATAATTGTTCTTTGCTGATTTTGATAGCCTGAAACCTCTAGTTTTTAGAATCTGTCGGGTGCAACTTTTGCATCCCTGAGAATTTTGCACAAATGGCGACTGAAGATAGGAATGGGAATCACTGTTTGGGACTGAAAATTTGAGGTAGGGATAATAATAAACGGGCATAGATCACACATGTACAGACCTTTGACAATGTTTTTACTACCAAAATGTTCGTATTGATTAGTTTTATCACCTCAAACTAATGATATATGAATTTCGTCAACAATAAGGTCATAGGAGGCCAAAAGGGCACAATTTTTGGAGTGCAAATGATATTCGACGAGCTGAATTTGGCCTTTTCCTTTTACTGATACATATTTACATGCTGCCGCGTCATAAATGTGGACATGGATACGCCAAAAAAAACGGCGGTAATTTTGTTTTTGTATCGAATTGTTGTTTGTCTGTTGTTTCTATCAATTAGTGTTGATATTTAGTGATATGCTGTGCAATGCAACGGTAATTTTTAAGGCTTACACTGGGGTGTTTTTAGTCATTTTGTTATCTTATGTAGTTCAAAGCACTGGGTGAACAATCTGATCTTGCCAGTCTTTCTCATGATGATCTTCGTGCGGGCTGAACTGGTGATTGAGCAGTACATTTATGGGCTGTGAATGAAATGATCCATTACTTTTTTGCATCAGGGCACATACATTATGCAAGATACGGGCTAGTTTACTTCAGATCTATGGAGAAAATGAATGGAGAAATCCTGGAGAGATTCATGCAAGGCGAGCATGTCCAACGTCATACAAAGGGAATCTGGAATGGCATGTGGACTGATATGTCTATAGAGACGACATTTATGCGATATGGACATGGGCCACGCGGTCTCACAGGCTTAACCATGAACCAGTCTGCTGTTAGTCGTTGGGCACTTACCTTACATACATGCAGCCGGTTACTGAAAGACGTAGCAGAGATGAAGAACAGAAACTACAAAGATGACCAGAGGCACAAGGAGGAGATGCCGTCCCGAATCGCATATGATGAAAAGGACAGGACGGCTGTGCGTGAAAGGCTGATGTTGTGCATTCATCCACTAAAGCCTGATGAACATCCTCAGGGACTTGTCAACATTGTAACCAGAAGGATTAATCCAGTGACAGTGAATGTGGAAAATGCCCAGACCATTGGAATCCAGCAAAGACAAGCGTTTGAATCAAGTTGGCCAGAAGGATTCCACAAGCCGATTGTAAACCGAGTCAAAACCATGGTCGGAAATCAAGCAAAGAGAGCACATACCACTGATAAAAAAGGACAGATAGACTGTGAACTAATCTTCTCAAGGCTGATGATATTAATACAGTATCGAGACATTGATGTAAATTCAGTCATGGGATATGAGCTGGCACCTCTTCCAACGTCGCTCTTTGATGGCACAAAGGACCAACCTGAAATGAGAATAGTTAAAGCCAAAGCTACGCTCAAGAAGACTCTCCAAGTGGAACATTCCTCCAGGACATTCAGAAGCCACACAGATGCAATATATATAGATGGATGTGCAGCAATGTGGATAGTTCACTGGCCAACGAAGGGAGTCGTCATTGATTATGTGAATGCCTTTGTAGATTATTTGCTTTCCAAGATGACCGTTTCGAGCAACGTATTTGTAGTGTTTGACAAATATCACAAGAAAAGCATCAAGAGCAGCACAAGGGCTGCACGATCTGCTGGAGTGCAGCATTGCAAGGAACATGTCATTACGCTGACAACGCCAATTCCCTCCCGAGACGTTGTTCTCAATGTGGCACACAACAAGGAGCAACTCATTGAGATGATCACTGAGGAACTTCTAGATAGAACGCAAGGACTCCGGTTACCAAACAGATTTGTTGTCACAGGGAAAGCTGATACTCCTGTTGAAGTCTGGCAAGGTGTACGAGTGGAGAGATCAGATTTGCAAACTAACCATGAGGAAGCAGACGTCATCATTCCACACCAGGTTGTCCAGTTTGTTTCTAACACCAGAAAGACTATTAAAGTAATCTCAGATGACACAGACGTGTTTGTATTGCTTGTACATTACTACCACTACTGTCAACTCTCTGCATGCCTTGTCATGGAACGGACTTCTCCTGAAAGGACTGAAGTGAACATTGGAGACACCGTAATAAAACATCAGGCTATTGTCCCACAGCTGCTGGCAGCACATGCGTTGACAGGATGCGACACAGTTGGTTGCTATTTTGGAATTGGAAAAATCAAAACAGTAAAAGTCCTAAAGGCAGGATATAAACTGGACAGCATAGGACAACCTGAAGCCCAACACGAGACAATAATTCGAGAAGCAACCCAGTTTATTGCAGCATGCTATGGAGAGAAAGTTGGACCAAACGAAAGCATGTCAGATATCCGATACAGACATTGGATCTCCAGCATGGGCAGAAAAAGTGCTGCGTCAGTTCACCAACTGAAGACTCTTCCTCCTACAAGTGAAGCGTTTGTCGAGAACGTGAAAAGGGCACATTTTCAAGCATGCATTTGGAGGTCGGCACTGACTGGCGAGGCACCATATATGGACCCTCTGGAGAACGGCTGGGTATCTGATGACGATTTCGGTGTATTAATGCCAGTGACCCTCCCACCACAAACGGAAATTGCTCCAGCAGCTGTTATGAAGCTGATCCAATGTGGCTGCTCAAGCGAAACACCATGCTCAAGTGAGAGGTGTGGATGTGTGGCTGATCAGATGTCCTGTTCTGCTTTTTGTCGCTGTCGAGCAGAAACAAGAACATGTTGGAATCGCTGGACATTGCTGAAACAACGGATAGAGGATGCCAATGACTCGGATGAAGATGAAAGTAATGATGAGGATGACAGTGATGACTGATGTGTTTGATTATATGAGAGTTTCCTCATTGGACGCTACTGCAATAGATCTCGTCTCTAAGACACTTGTGTATTTTGTTATGTTCAAGTAGGAATAAATTAGCTTAATCCCTTGGATTCATGAAATTCGGTGGATATAAAGCTGATTATTCTCTGTAAATAATATGTTAATGTATACGCTACCCATTTTTGCGGCCATTTTAGATTGGGTATTCAGAAATATTGTTATTGTACTTTTCCCAGTCTAATTGGATGGTTTAATCTTATTTTTTGTTATGTATTATTAGTTTGACAAACCGTCTATTTTTCAGACCGTATAAATAAAAGTGTCTATTGTAATTTCATTGGTGTTATTGGATTCCTTGACCACAAAAACCTGTGGTTAGACACCAAAATGACTGTTGTAAGTCAAATATTAAGGAAGTTATCAATATAAAACCATTATTACATTGGTGTATTATGTATATTAGCCGCCATCTTGAATTTCTCAAAATGCTCAAGGGTGCCATAATTGCACCCGACGGATTCTTATTAATGGCACACTCAGTGACCAAAATCCGCAGAGAACAATTATGCACCACAAATTCCAAGGTTCCCCCCCTGGCTGCTGGACTATGATGGGCCTGCCTCGCCCCAAGGGTAAACGAACTCTTCTGAGTAACTGTACCACACATCTCGCCAGACTATCGTTTGGCTACATACTCCAACAGTACTTATCTCTGCTTGTGTTAGCCTTATATGCTGATAAAGTAATATATACACATTAAACAATACATTTTCAAATATTATATTATAGTTCATATCAGTGAACGTACTGGATACTAGTGTTCTGTGACTGGCTGTTACTTTTCGAAGTTATAGATTGAAAAGGAAAGATCAGAGACAAACAAAGTTTTTGAGCGATTGTTACAGTATATTTACTACAGCTTTCAAATTATCTTGCAAACGCACTGGATCCCTTTTCCATGGCAATGGCTGTCTTTTATATGCACTGTTTTCTGGATAGCGTGGTTGCTCTCCATGATGTGTTTTGTTTTTCCCGGGTTCAGAGCGTGGAAATAAAGGCCACCTTTGTCCTCACTAGCCCCAACAAAATATATCCCTGGTTCAGGGCTGCCAACCCAGGCACAGAGTGGTATTAGCCGTGGATTGATCTAACCTCATATTGACTCTTGGTGCTAGTATTAAAAAAACGCGTTCTTGAGATTGGAACCACTAGCTTCTAAAATGGGAATTCTACGTTAGGTCTCCCTAGTCCACGTTTAGAATATCGGCCGATAGTCTAGATTTTTGTTCATAGCAGTAAGAACTGTCAAAAGACTAAAACGTCAGTGTGAGTTTACTAATCATCACACTTTCACAACGAGGCCGTTTGTTGTCCCAACCATCAAAAACATATACGGTGTACATTTGGCCATAACTAACCATCACGTGATAATAATATTAGATGTGCTGCCCTTGATGTTACAGTTGTCCTAGCTTTGGAAGATTGGTTCCCATCATGCGTCTTCCTGGGACAGCCAGGGGGCTAGAAAAGATACTTCTACTACTGACTGGTGAGGGAGCTGAGTTTGGAAGACTCCCAAACCTTGAATAAATGGATTCAAGTGGATAAGGCACAATACCCAAACCAGCTACGTCTAATAACTCCTAACATCGCGAAACAAGACTAAGTCTTGTTCATGTTATGTTTCGTACATTATTTTAAATCAGAGTGTAGAAACATCTGATCACACTGAAAAATAGAGCAATTGAGTGGGTAGTCAGATGTCAGATGGAATCTAATGTTGACAAGTATAGCGTAATTAATGTTGTTAGATAAAATCTTTGTAATAGGTACACTATAGGTAATGTACACCTTAAAATATCAGAAGTGGCTGAATAGGTGGTGGCCGAGTGTTAAGCGTCTTGAAGTGCTGAGCTCGAGGTAACGAGTTCGAGTCCCGCCGGGGGCAACGCTTTCGGCCATCTTTCGCCATACGTGGAAGTCGGAGGATTAGAACCTGGTAGTGGTGAGCACAAGGTCCAGAGTTCAAGTTCCGCCAGGAGCAACTGTTCCTTCCATCGTCGAGTGGCCAAAGATATCCACATCAACCTCACCTTCGACTGCAACTACAAGTGCGGCGAAGGGCACTATGGGGTAGCATGAGCCTCAAACCAAATCATCACACAGGTGTCACAATAAAGATCCAGCTTGCGCCTCCATAGGCGAGGGCAAAGACTACTGTATACTGGACTTGCTGACTCAGTTTGGGCTATTTCCAGTGGAGGCCAATGCCGCGATTCCTGATATTTTTTAACATCACTCCCATTTCCCTTCCTATGGTTTATCAGTATAAATGATGTACTGTTATCATCGTACATGTGTGTTCTACAATATTAGCAAATAAAAAATAGTAAAATACACTACAGAAATTCCATTATGAGACTGAAGAAATATGCATGCCTTTGTATTCACTTAAACTCTTTGCCATTTAATATTTTGTGAGCAAACTTTTTACATGGAGTATATCAATAAAAGCGGACTTATATACTTATTGATATTTCAGTTTTGGTAATATTACAGTGAGCCATGCCCGATTACCTGATATTTTTTAAATCACCCCATTCCCTTCCTAGGTTTAATCAGTATACATGATGTATGTTATCTTGTTACGATGTGTGTTTGCAATATTTACAAAAAAAAATACAGAAAACACTACAGAAATTCCATTATGAACTGAAATTATGCTAAACACTTATTCCTTAAAACTCTTTGCAATTAAATTTTATGTGAGCAAACTTTTTACATGGATATTATTCATATAATGCTGAATTATAAGCTTTCCATTGATTATTTCGTTTTTTTGATAAATATAACAACATTTAATAAGATTATTAACATAAATAACATCATTAATCGGGAAAATACCCGATTGATGAGTATTATTTAGTTACGCTTATTGCTGGTTAATTCATTTATCAGAAAATTAAATAGTATCAATGAAAGCTAATACGTTCCGTATCTATTGATATGCTATGAAAATACTTTTCTCGAAATCCAAATGACGAATTTTAACATGAAATTTAAGCGAGTAAGAATTTAAGTGATGCATATTTCTTCAGAGTCTCATAATGGCATCTCTTTAGTGCATTTTACAGTTTTTTATTTGATAATATAATAGAACAAACATTTACAAAGATAACAGTATATAATTTATACTGATAAACCATAGGAAGGGAAATGTGAGTGATGTTCGAAGCACTTTTTTACCTTGTCGATCAGCCTCCACTAGTCAAGGGGGGGTTGGCGCGGAGCGCCAGTAACAAGTCAAGTATACAGTAGTCTTTGGCGAGGGCCAACCATCACAGTTGTCTAGAATATGCAGGGCCAGCCACCTGACCCCGCAAGGAGAGAAAATAAATACCCAAGGAAAGAAGACAATAGCCTACAGGCGCTAGAGCAGTGATTCCCAACCTTTTTTCTGTTGTTTCCCCCTTTAACCAGTTCAACCATCCGGATTTCCCCCTTCATGTGGACAAGGAAAAAAGTAGCCAAAACACAAAATATACTTGCATAATAACACAAATATAGTATACGTACAGTAGACAATATCCTCTATATCTATCTATCTATCTATCTATCTATCTATCTATCTATCTATCTATCTATCTATCTATCTATCTATCTATCTATCTATCTATCTCTCTCTCTCTCTCTCTGTCTCTCTGTCCTCTCTCCTCTCTCTCTTCTCTCCTCTCTTTCCTTCCTTCTCTCAGCTCTCTTCTCTCTCGATCCCTCCTCTGCATGGCTCTGCGCGGGCTCTCAGTCGTCTCTCTCTAGTCTCTGCGGCTCCACTCCTCTCTCTCTCTCAGGCCCCCCTACCCTCTGCAGCGCGATCATCTCCCGACGAGCTCACTGCTCTCGCTCTCTCTCTCTCTCCATCCCTCTCTCTCTCTCGTCTTCTCTCTCTCTCTTCCTCTCCTACCTTCACTCCATCTTCCCCTCCTTCTCTCTCTTCTGGAATATAGTATAATACACTATATATCTATATATAACAAATTATAGTATAGTAATAGAATATATCTAATATATATATATACATATCTATCTATCTATTATCTATCATGATATTATATAGATATAATATATATATATATCTATATATATCTATATATATATATATAGTATATTATATATATATATATATATCTAATTATATATATCAATATATATTATATATATATATACTACATATCAATAGAGAGAGATAGATCTAAATCAGTAAATAGTATGAGAGAAAATATGGAGATGAGCTAATGATGAGATGATCTAGAGTCTATAGAGAGATATGAGATGATCGATACTAATAGTCAAGATAGGAGATAATAGAGAGATAGATATAGATATAGTAGAGTATATAGAAGATAGATAGATATATAGATATAGATATATGATATATAGATTATATATAGATATAGTAAAATATAAAATATAATATATAGATTATAGATATATGATATAAGATATTAGATATATAATAATAATATATATATATATAGATATAACACATATATGTATATAATATTATATATATAGATATATATATATATATATATATATATATATATATAAAATATAGATAGATCTATATTTAATCTATTTATCTAGTGGGAAGCCCTAAGGCAGTACTACTCTGATTTTCCATGGAATGATTCTTCCATGTCAAGGACCCATCCTTTGGGGCAGAGCGCATAACTGAGGTCATAGTCTCTGGCATGGAGGCGTACATTCCACATACTTTCTCTAATCCTAAAGCCCGTCAACCTTTGGGTTTTTAAATTTGGGCTTTTTCCAGCTGTCCGAGATAGAGGGGTGGCTCAAAAACCCCCCCCCCCGGGTCCGTAAGATCCATCCCCTAAAAACTAATGCCCTTTTTTTTTCTGCCCAAATTTCATGCCAACTTTACTTAAAATTACCAAAAACTCTTTCCCCAAAAATGTCAAATCTTTTGAATAAAATTCCTCTCGTACTGTGGCATCTGGGCAAAAATTTAAAAAAAACTCTCAAAAATTTTTTTCTTTATTTTTCCCTCCAAATGCTTCACCCAGATGGCCCACAGCGGGTCCCACCCTACTTTAAAGCAAAACCTTTCGCTAAAAACTTTTGCAAAAAATTCCACTCTGGTGATGAAGGGTTGCCCCTCCTTCCCCCTTCCCCCTTTCCTGACTATATTATGCCTCCCATTAAGATCCTTGGGAAATGATTTTTCTTTTGCCCTTTCTGGCCTAAAATCCTCGGTGGGCTTACGGTTGGGGAACGGGGGTCCCTCCAAATTTGTTCTAAAAAACCCTTTTGCTTCTGTGCTTGCACCTTTGCCCTGGCCCAAACTTTCTGTCTTTGTCTATAAACTTCCACCTTCCCCTTTTTGGGGGTGGAATTTTTCCCCCACATCCAACCTGTTCCTAAAGGGTGCCCGGGGGGGGGGGTTCTAATCCTTCAAATCCCGTCCCTATGGGCTTTGACTTCCTGCCTTTCAAAAGGGTTTTTTTAAATCTATTTTTAATAAGAAGTTTTTAAAAGGCATCTATCTGCTCAAAATCTTCTCTTGATCGTCAGGCCCCGGTTTCCTTTTAAAAGGTCGATCTACTGGCGCTTCTAGTTTTCCAACTGAATCTTGGCATCCTCCTTTGGGGGTTTTTCGGTTTAAACTTTTGCTGTTGCCCTTGACATATCAAAAGCTTTTGTAGAGTCTGGCAAAAAAAAATTTTTAAATTTCCAAAACAAAAACCCTCTTTCGGTTTCTACCCTTCTCTCTTTATTTTTTAAAAATTTTAAATTTTTTTCCTTTCAAATTTCCCTTTTATTGCAGCTACTGTAAGGGACATTGTTCTTCTCCTAAATCTATAAAAAAGGGGCTTTTTCCCCAGGGTTCTGCCCTATCACCCACTCTTTTTTTTTAAATTAATGATCTTCAAGTCAAACTAAAAGCCCTATCCCTCCTACGTGATGATTTTCCCCTGCATTTTTAACGTCTTTTAAATTAGACGTCAAACTCAAAAAGGAACTAAGGATTCCGGAGAGATCCCAACAAAGCGCCAAAACTTCGGATTTTCTTTTATTTCTGATTGGGGCAAAGCAAACCTTGTTTTGTTCAATGCCTCAAAAACCCAATTTCTCCCCCTATCTACTCGAAAAACCTCCCAAAGATTAACTATCCCCTCTTCTTCAAGGGATTTTTCAACTGTCCCCTTCTTCTAAAAAATGAACTTTTCTGGACAAACCCTTTATTTAAAAATTCTGAACGGGAAAAATCCAAAATTCTCATCTCTTGCTAAAACAGTTTCTAAAAATTTAGATTTGTTGTGGGGTCTGCGCCCTTTTTTTCTCCCCCCCAAATTCCCTTGCCCCCTCTACGGGGCCTTTAAACCGCCCATGTATGGAGAAATGTCTCACATTTTTGGGGGAGGATCCACTCAAACACCCTCCCTAAACAGGGTTGAGCCCAAAAGCTTTTCGTCTCATAAAATCCTCTCCTCTGATTTGACGGTTTTCAATCTTTAAATCCCCGCCCAAATTTTGCTTCTCTTGCTCTCTTCAAACCGTTATTTTCATGCTCACTGCTTTTTTAACTTGCTAACTGCAGGGCCTTTCCCCCACTCCCGGGGCCCCTTCGCTACCCAAGACTTTTCGACTCCATTCTTTTTACTTTTTATTCTCCCCACACCCTTCCTAATGCAAG